>PVIJ01000372.1:47649-306706 GCA_004024925.1 Scalopus aquaticus | reverse complement strand
TTGGGCCTCCCTGGTGGCGCAGCGGTTGAGCGCTGCACTGTGGAGCTGTCGGCAGTGAGTTCGATGCCCAGCCGGGGAGAATCCCACATGGTGTGGCAGACCTCTCCTGCCTCGCCCGCTGCTCCCCTCAGCAGTGTATTTCTGATCTGCCTGCTCTGCTCCCCACTCTGTCTCTGGTGAACCCTCTTGCCGCCCCACGTCTCTGGCCTGTACCCCAGCTTGTATGCATAAATAAATAAATCTTTAAAAAAAAAAAAAGAAGCAATAAATATTTTGCCTATGATAAATGGTATTTGGTCCTGCAGAGAACAGTATATTCTTTATTTTTTAATATGTATTTTTATTGTTATTTATATCTTTTACATTTTGTATTCCCCTTGGGTAATCCACCACCAATTCACCCGTGATCCATCTCTGTGGTCCCTTGTGTTCTTTTCTACTCCATTTTGTGCCCTTATCCTCCCCCTCCCCACAACCCCCCAAGTGTCTCTCTCCTATTTGGCTTCCCTATAGTCCTGTTATAAGTGAAACCATTCGATATTTTTCTCTTTCTTTCTGGCTTGTTTCACTGAGTATGAGCCCCTCTAATTCCATCCATGTCGCTGCAAATTACATGTGTTTGTCTTCTTTGAATGCTGAATAGTATTCCATTGTGTGTATGTACCACATCTTCTTGATCCAGTCATCTATTTTTGAACATCTGGGTTGCTTCCCTACCTTTGCTATTCTTGAGACTAGTCTGCGGGCAAATGTGGACTTGGATGTTTTTTCACTGGATCTCACTGTTTTTTCAAAGCTGGGCATGCCACCCAGCCTGTCCAACCCATGGAGCCCCGTACCAGGTGCCCCACTGTATGACTGATGTACCCCAATACTGTAGTGTGAATCCCACCAGCACAGCCCGTGGAACCCTGTACTGTGTGAGGATACCTAGTGGTAAGGCTCATGGACCTCAAGTTCCTATCTTTTAGCTTCATCTCTACTTTGAGGTACAATATTAGGAATCGCCTGTGTCCTTTTATATGTATAAATTGGATGAGAAAATTAAAATTTTTATTACAATAAAAATTTAATGCCTGAAAGGGCGTAGGAGGGAAGCATCTTGGAAAATAACATCTGATATTCCTTTTCAGATGACATAGGTAGAAAAACTAATGAATTTTTTTCTCTTATTCGCCATCATTTAAAAAATATTTTTCTTACTACTTGAGAAAAGAAAATTTAATCAGAAAAAATAGCAAAGCACTTACAGAAGCTCAGAATAATGAAAAGACCATTTATTTTGTAAAATAAAGGATACTGTAAGGCAGAAACATTACATATGCTTGTCCATTTTGGTGGTAGAGTCGTTGCTAAGGAAATACTAAGAACCTCACTTAGGAAGCCATAGAAAGCTCCTAGAATTCTACTGAGATTTTTATTATGTGAAATTTCTGAAGTCATCTCTTTCCCAGCACCCCTCCCCCCAAAGCATAAAGGATCCTTCTGTGGAGGATGTAGATTCAAGCCCGGTTAATCATCACTTAGGAGACGACAAAGAAATACCAATAATATGCCAATTCAACTTTTTTTCAAGTCTCTTCAATAAATTCCACATAAAGACACCACCTATGCAGTCTGTCTTGGTGACTGGCTAGTTAGTTAGGTATCTAGTCAAGAAAGGGGACGGAACTCTTGTGGGTCCTCATGTCACATCTATAAACATCACTGTGGAATATTAGACATGGTGTGTAGGTTAGTATGTATGTTACATGTAGACAGACAGTCACACGTGTGTATTGGGGGGTCCTTGACTGTGGAATGTAGGGCCTTGCCTTCACTTCAAGGCTGTTCTTCATGGTAGGAATCAAGATAGGGTGTTTTCAGTGACTTCAGTTCTCCGACTTGTCTTCTTTCTTGGTGGATATGTGGGAAAAGAGACTGGAGAGGCTCTTTTTTTATATGATTACATAAAGGTAATACACTAGAAGAATTTATGTCGTCCTTCCCACAGGCACATAAATTCACTTTGTAGAGACCGAAACTTAATGTTATAGTGAGGCTCTGACTGTTTCATCAAGTATTTATTTAGCTTCTATTAGGTGCCAGACATTGCTATGGTTAAGGATGACTAAGACAGGTTCTGTCCCCAAAGAATGTATGTTTAGTGGGAGTACAACACTCTCTCACAAACTTGACTTTGTATGTATAATGCTGTGTATTAGATGCATCCTTGCACAGAATCATGGTTTAGCATAGAACTTCAGTAAGTCGTGGGGGCAGTTTCACTTCCTGAGCTGAATTTCACCAGTGATGGTGGCAGGAGACAGGTCAAAGGAAGTCTTGCGTAGAATAACAGATAGAAGCTAAGTAAAGCTTGTTATGTATCAGACGCTGTTGCGTGAGTAAAATCATTGAATCTTCTTTATAATTCTCCAAAGTCTTTTGTACTGTTATCCACTTTATAAATGAAAAAAATTGAGACTCTTGTGTACTCAGAATATTTGAATTTATAAGTAATACTGAATCTTGCTGTAGCAAATAAATTTTGGAAAGTTTTAAGTAATTTAACTGGTAGATTGTTAAAAACATGTTAACATGTTTTTGTTTGTTTTTTAGTGAGAGCTCTTTTGTAGTAATATACACATATAAAATTATCATTTTTATGTGAATAGTTTAGTTGCATTAAGTGCATAGTATTCAATGATGTGTAATTTTCACCATCATCAGAACTTTCCATCTTCCCAAACTGAGATTCCCTACCACTAAACACTAACTCCCTGGGCCCTGTCCCAGCCCCTGACAACCACCATTCTACCTTCTGTCTCTATGCGTTTGATTGCTCTAAACTAAGTACCTCATGAGTATAATTACACAGTATTTGGCCTTATGTGACTGACTGATTTCACTCACCATAATGTCAGAATCTCTTTCCTCTGAAAGGCTGAATAACATTCCATTGTATGTATGAACCACATTTTGTTATTCATTCATCCCTCGGTAGACATTCGGATTGCTTCCACTTCTTGGCTTCTATGAATAATGCTCCTGGGAAGATCCTGTTTTCAGTTATTTTGAGTGTATCCCTAGATGTGTGAAACTGCTGGATCATATGGTATTGTGTGTTTAACTTTTTGAAAACATTCTCTTTTCCATAGTAGCTGCACCATGCTACATTCCCATCGACAGACCTCAAGGGTTCCAGTCTCTCTACATCCCCACCAAGGCATGTTATTTTCTGTATTTTAGATAATAGTCATCCATAATTGCTGTAAGGTAGAAAGCACTGATTTATGAAAGCAAAGCCTTATGAAAATAATGCAAAGTTTGCAGGAGTGGTAGAGATGAATCATGAAACTTTTTACTGAAATTCAGTAACCTGCTACCTCAACTTGTTCGATGTCTGAATTGGCTCTCCTGAGCTACCAGAGAGAGGCATTTGCAGTGGGGGAAGAGCTCTAACACTGTGACTATTACCGGGCCGGGAGAAGGGAACCCCCAGACCCCCAAATTTGCCTGCTCTAAATAGATTCTGCCATTCCGCATCAGGACAAAACATACTCTTGTGTGTAAGACCTTGAATGGAAAGGAACTTTAATACAATTAGTGTGCATCAAAGAGAAGGGAAAGAATATAGTTTCCAAATAAAGCACCCGATGTTACCCGTCTCTGTGGGTAAATGCCCAGCCAAACAGGATTGGCCCAAAGCAGGGCCACTGAGGCCCAAAAGCCTGCCACAAGTCTAAAGCATCTCTTGATGAAGACCCCTAGAAAAGGGTCAGAAACAGCCAGACAAGTCTGGGAAAAAAAGAGCAAAATCAAAATAGAGATAAAAGCTGCCATTTAACCACCCGATGGGTCTCTCACCCATTATCTGTTTCAACCAGTGCAAGACCGAGAAGCAAGTGCAATTTTCTCACGTCTCTCTGCGCCCTGTGCCTCCTGCAGTTCTCCTTGCTCGCCATCCTTCTCCCTCCCTTTTCCAGTCTCTTCTCCAGCTTCTTCTTCTCCCTGCTCAGCTCCACCCTCCCTTGGATGGGGCAGGAAACCTGGAACCTCCCCTTTTCCTGAGGACCACCCTCTTACATGACCACATTTCCTGCACATACTGGCTCCAGCACTTTCTCCTGTCTGGTCTCAGGGCCCAACTTCAGACTTTCCATCTGTGAACTGGGGTGAGTATAGAGGGTGGTTATGACTGTTGAGATTCTCCATCTCCATCTTCATCTTTATCTGTCATCTCTTGTTACTGTAAGAAGCAACTTAGAAAAAAGTTTGAGCAGCACTGCCTGGTGGGAACTATTGAAGAGTTCTCAATAGAGAAGCTCTTATTGGTTTCCAACAATTTTGAGACAAGAATTCCATTGTCAGCAAGCTGGAGGAAGGCAGTTAGTTTCTGGTGAGGCTCAGAGTTGCTGAATGTCTTTAGAATCAAGCATCTGGTGTTTCTCAGAATATCAATGGAACTGGGAGGGAAGCAACTTCTCACTCCCTCTCGTAGCTCATTGAACCTGACTGTCACTTAAGTGGTGCTTCTGCACCCTTGGCACAGTCCTGCCCAGCTAGTGTTAAGTACTTTCCAAAGTGACAAGATAGTATCAGTAATGTTTACTCTATTTTTTTTGAAATGTGCTATTGAAACTTGAATGGGGGTAACATTGAATTTGTATACTACTCTGGGTAAGATGCCATTTTAACAATGCTAATTCTTCCAGTCCTTGAGCAAGGACTCTCTTCCCATTTCTTTCTTGCTTACCCTAGGGGAGTCTTCTACTTGACTCACAAACCTTTCTTCTGCAGAGCTAACCTCTCTGCTGTAGAGGAATCTGCCACTGTCTCCTGGATATCTCCATTTGCGCATTGCAAAGTTAATGTATTTAAATCAAAATTCCTTATCTTCCCTTTGGATCTGTTCCACACCCCTGCCAACCTTGTTGGTTTGGTAAACTGTACCACTGTTTGCCTCAGCCTGTCACCTGGAGTTGTACCAGTTCCTTCCATCTTCTCTCTCCCTTTCATCCCACACACCCCGGTGGTCACAAGACCATGTTTATTCTGTTTCCCATCATACTTTCCCATCTCAAGGCCACCATTGTTTTGCCCTGTTGGCTCTGTCAGCCTACTGATTGCTTTCCCAGAGTATGATCTTGCTGTCTTCAGATCTGTATAGATCACCTGTTGCTGTGGGTTCCCATAATCCCTAGAATAAACCCCCAAATACTTAACATGGATTTCAAGGTCCTGCACTCCCTACCCACTTTCCCTGATCACCTTCCAGCCAGGATATTGGTAACCCCCACCTTCCCTCGCTCACAGGTCCTCGCAGCAATGTCATTGCCTAAAGGCCAGTTCAGGCGTTACAATACCAACTGGACGACGTTACAGTTGCTTTCTTAATTTTTCTATCTCTCTCCAATCGACTGACTGCCTGTGATGGCCAAGAAAATATCTACTGCCCATCATTCTCCCCCTAGTGTCTACCAGTGAGATAGAAAGAACCATGGGAACATTGTTGAATGAGTAGATGAATGAAACAATGTGCCTTCTGTGTGATTCCTCCTTGTCAGGAGAGGAACTTCTGCAAAACATCACAGGAGCTTCATTTAAATTGAGGTCATCAGTGTTTCGTGCTAATTTATATTTACACAGATGATGACAGTCTTAGTGGACTTTGCAGTTGTGCTACCTGTATGTGGCCCTGAACTGCTTATGTAACACCCGAGAGGCAGCGATTGCTGCTAAACTACCAGACGCTTGCATCAGAACAGCTGGTCTGGGAGGAACTATGGGGACCTATAGAGCTGATTGCCATATCATTATAGTTCTGAAATTATAATTGGAAAGAATTGAACCAGCAGACTCTGGCAGGTTGTATTTGGCAGCTGGGGCGGGAGGGGGGTCGAGGGGGCATGAGGCAGTTTTGTTTTTTAAATGAAATTTGAATACAGTAAATTGGTCGCATTGAAGCATGTGCTTCAATAGTTACTTTGCAGATGGAAAGGCAGGTTTTGTTTGGGGGACCAGAAGGCATAGGCTTACAAACTTTTCTTCCTTAGAGGTAACCTCTCTGCTGTACCTCTTGCGACCGTGCGCTCAGAACTATGATAATTGGATTCTGCATTCTCTTTGCAGTGAGGGGAGAAAGACACCATTAAGCAATTCTTGATAGCAGCAGGTTGTCTGAAAATTCAAACCAGGAGACAACAGCAGATTCCACCGGTGGAGGGCTCAGTCCTACAGCCACTCCACCTCCTTCCCAGTCCCCCTCAAACACCCTTAGATGCCCGTTGTAAACCCAGATTGTTTCCTTAGGTTCAGTTAACTTGCTAGAGCAACTTATATAACTCAGGTGACCTGTTTACTTACTAGATTACCAGACAGATGGGAAAATGCATAGGGCAAGGTGTGGGGAAAGGGTGCGGGATCGCCCTGCTCTCTTCAGGTGCACCCCTCTCCCCAAACCTCCATGCTTTCACCAGCCTGGAAGCTATCTGAAGCAGGTCCTTCTGGGTTTGTGTGGAGGCTTCATTACGCAGGTGTGATTGAATTATTGGCCTTTGGCAGTTGATTCAAACTCCAGCACCCCTGCCTTCTCCAAAGATTGGAGGGCGGTGGGACTGACAGTTGCATCTCCAATTCTGTGGTTAATTTTACTGGCAACCAACCCCCCATCTTAGGTGCTTCCAGAAAATACATCATTAGCATAATAAAAGACACATTGATCGCTCTATATACTTAGGAAATTCCAAGGGTTTTGGGGAGCTGTGAGTCAGGAACCATGGACAATGACCAAATATATGTAAGAAATACATTTTTGGTCATCCGGATGACCAACTTCCTGTTTTTCTTATAAATCCCAACATTGCACAGGGCCACTGGGAAAAACAACAAACAACTCAGGCTGGCCCAGGATGTATAGAACAAAAGATGTGTGACTGCTCGGCTGATAAACAGCTGCTTGCTCCATAGTAGGTCTGACCTCAGTGCAGCCACAAGTGACATCAGAGGACTTACGTCTCTGCCCTGGCCCTGTGACCCTGCCTTGTCTCCACAGCCTCGAGGGCATTCCTGGTCTCAGAACGCACAGAGGAAGGTGGCCAAGAGGCAGAAATAACCTCTTGCTTGGAGGTAGTGCTTGGAGGGTGCGGTCTAGATTGGCTCAAAGAGGCCTCTTCTCCAGAGGAAGGGGGCAGGGAGTGGGACTGAGCCCTCAAGGATGCCCAGGACAAACACACCAAGTATTACCAGGGTCTCTCCAATACTGGAAAAAGGAGACAAAATTCTTCTCTCCTTTTCTCACTTCTGCTGCCAGACAAACCTAAGCCAAAGAAATCAGATTCATCTTTTTATTTGTTACTGTTATTTGGTTTATTACTATTGATTATTAACATAGCAATCATATTGTTACAGGACAGGGAGAGGAGCACCCCAAAACCCCCAAACCTGCCCACTCTAAATAGACTCTGCCATCCGCTGCATCAAGACAAAACATACTCTAGTGCATAAGACCTTCAATGGAAAGGAACTCTAATACAATTAGTGTACAGTACAGAAAAGAGGAGGAATGGGGAAGAATAGAGTTTCCAAATCAAGCACCCAAAGTTACCCATCCCCTCATGGGTATTTACCCAGACAAACAGGGTTGGCCCAAAGCAGGGCCTCTGAGACCCAAAACCTGCCACAAGTCTAAAGCACCTTCTGGTGAGGACCCCTAGTAACGGGTCAGAAAGAGCCAGACAAGTCTGAAAGAAAAGAGCAAAATCAAAATCTAGATCAGTGCTGCCATTATTAACCTCCCCACGGGTCTCTCACCCACATCTGCTTCAGCCAGTCCAGGACAAGAAGCAAGTGCAGCTTCTTCACGTGTCTCTGCTCCATAGGCCTCCTCCAGGTCTCCTTCTGGCTCTCCATGCTTCTTACTTCCCCAGTCTCCTCTCCAGCTTCTTCTCCCTACTCAGCTCCACTCTCCCTTGGGTGGGACAGGGAACCTGGAACCGCCACTTTTCCTGGGGACCACCCTGTCACAATATTACTGTTGGTGACAGCTTATTTGCATTATGAATTAAGTGTGATTGGGCAAATAATTTGAGAATATAAGGGAAAATGTGTTTTAATATCTGAACAATTGACTTTTAGAATACTACTTGTCAAAATTTTAGGACATCTGTTATTTATGTCTAAGAGTTGAAAGAATCCGAAGGTTGTATATTATGCATATGCAAGGAGAAAAGACAGAATTTGTTTTAAAATGAAATAATGACACTAAATATGTATTTGTTCAAAGGCATTCTTGGGGAAAAATAGCCACATCTCCCCCTCATCCACATGCAAGTAAGTACCCAACTGCACTTCGTTTCATCTGGCCATGGCCCTCGAATTGGCAGGATGGTTGTAGGGAGAAAATGCCTCCTTGTGTGAATCACAAAGCAGAGTGACCTGTGCATGCAAGTGTCTTTTCTGTGCATCCACAGGCAACATGGGAGGTGCTGCTCTTGCCTGAGTCTAAATGTATATCTAATAAGCTTGAGTCCTTTGAATTTCCAACAGGATATTTCACTACTGTTTGATGTAGAGTTCTATTCATTTCCCATTAATCATTTACATTAACCTATAAAAATATATATGCTTTACAAGAAAGGTGTCATGTCATGGCATGATTAATATTCTATGGCACAAGAATATTCTATTTATGATGCATTTATATCTCCTAACAACTCTGTAAAACACTCTAGAAGAAATGTTAGAATCACATTGAGAAATCTGAGGTCAAGGATGGGATGTCAGTGGCCCAGGTTCCCAAAGCCAAAGGCAAAGTAAAAGCTCAGATGGGGCAATTCTTAGCCTCCATCGTGATGCCCCCTTTCCCCCACTTAGCTTGCCTTACGTGGTAACTCTGAAACTTGGTCTAGTTACTGAGAGGGATATTCCCCTGGGCTTGTCTGTTCATCTTTGGGTTCTTCGCTGCTGTTTTCTCTGAAGGCAAATCCGTTTCCTCTCTTAACTGCCTGGGCACTACCTTCTATGTGCCATTGCTTCAGAGTAGTAAACCTGTCTCATCTGCATACTACGTTTTCTCTTTTTTTCAGTTTCAAGATAATTTGTTTTTGTTACTCTTCAGTGCTTTATTAGCACCTCAATTAAACTGCCTTTAAACCTCTTGCAAAAGACACTGTATAGTATTTGTTTCATTGCAGGCCCTACTGAGCCTCTGACATTGAAAACCTAACTTAAGCTTTGTGTCAAAAGAGCCGTGTCAGTGAATGTGATGCTGAGGGATTTCTGAGAGATACCTGCGTCTGTCATGTGTCGTTAGGCACCAGAAGTTTGACCTGGGAGAACCAGAAGCATCATGTCTGGTGAATGGAGCTTGGGGAGAGCAATGTGGCTGCACTGCTGACCTGCTCCCCAAGTATTCCCCAGTAGGCACTGTGTTGGAGTTTTGGGTGAGGCTGTTGTGCTGTGAGAACCCACAGGTTAATGGTGAAAGACACGACTGGGAATAAAGTCAGACTGAAAATGGAAGGAAAGGAAGATGCTCCTGAGGAAGTATTAGAAGGGACAAAGGGATGTAGGTGGCTAGTCTCTCATGCTCATTGCCCTCATAGTAGGTCAGCAGATTCGTGAAGGGTGGATAATGACTGGTGGTATATCCACAGCACCACGTATGCACAGCACCACGAACTGTGCCCTTCCTTGTGGCAGATGCCCTGTACAAATAAACCAAGGGATGTTGGAGCAAGTCACATGAGCCCAAGGAAGCTTCTGGCCACAAATCTTTGTGTGCAGAAAGAAAATAAAACTCCAGGGAATCCTCTAAGGAGTCCTCCTGTAATGCCAGTAAGTCCTTTTTTAAAGAATAAATAAATATAGAGAAATTGGCACTGACAGTGAAAGTGTGAGAAACCATTGCCATGTTTCTCTACCCTAATTCTCACCAGGATTCTCACCTCTGCCTCTTGGTTGGATCATCCTTGTAGTTGGGCCAGTTTGCTTTTCTGACTTCTGAGAGAGCAGGAGAATGTGTCTTCCTGATGAACAGCAGGAAGTTTGCTTTATGTCTGAACACAGTGTCTGGTCCTCGGGATCACTTCTTTGTGCCTCAGGTATAGATGCTGTCCCCGAGGACCCTTCCTCATGGCCTCTGCCACTACCAAAATGGTCACAGGTAACTCCTCTGAGTCTGCGCCAGGTAGCGCCCCAGGCGGAGGGTGGGGTGAGGGGACCTCAGCTCAGAACAGTAGCTCACTGGCCACCTCGGGCTTTGCTCTTTGCTGCGTCATCCCGCGTTGCTATCAGTGTGTCTCCTGAAGAAGCGTGTGTGCCAAGAGTCCTGAAAGGCTTGCAGGAAACTATCCAAAGGTCAGCTCAGCTAGAAGACGACAATTTAAATCACACAATAGAAGTCACCTCAGCAACTGTTGTAATATGAATTTGAGACTGTGGGTTTACCCTACTGAAAAGAGTAGGAACAGGTGCTCTTTTTGCACTGTCCTTAGTGGTGGCTGAGTAGGCTACTGGGACATCCTCTGAAGACCTGGTTGGCTGCTGGAAGGGAACTGATTTGAAAGTTGATCTTGTTTCTGCAAACTCAATGTTAACTCTATGCTTAGAAACATATCTTATACAAAAATAAAACCCAGAAAACTTGAGTGCTAAAATAAATTCCAGGGAAAGTACAGCACAAATTATACTTGTTTTTACCATTTATTTTCTTTCATTTTCTTTTCTTGTAAGGTCTTTGATTTTGCTAACAGGATACACTGCCTTCATAAAATGACTTGAAGTGTATTGCCCTCAATTTTGTAAAAGATTTTTATAAGCTTGATATTGTTCTTCATTAACTGTGTTAGCATTTACCAGAGAAGTCACCTGAGTATGAAGGGATTTTTGGTGTGTTTTTGGAAGGAGATTATTAATTATCAATTTACTTTCTTTGAAATGTCAGAATATATTACAGAGGCTTATCAATTTTATTGATATTTTCATGAATTTTTCTATTCTGTTTCTCCATTTTTCTATTTCTTTGACTTCTCTTATATTTTTACTTTCTTCCTTATGTTTCTCTGAGTGGTATTTGCTCTTTTTCTATTTTCCTAAAGTGGAATCTTAGAATACCCTTTCATCTTTTTCTTTAAAAAGCATTTTAAGTTATAATTTTCCTTCTAAGCACTGTCCTGGCTACATCACAGAAATATTAACACATTATGTTTTCATTTCACTTGGTTATAATTTTGTTTAAACTCCCTTTGTGATTTATTCTTCAACTTATATGTTATTTAACATTGTTTCGAGCCTATAGTATTTGAGACTTTTCCAAGTATTATTCTAGGTATTATTATTGATTTCCATCTTATTTCCATTGTGATCAGATAATTTTTTTACATATGATCCCAATACTTTCTATTAATTGAGAGTCATTCTGTGGCCCAGCAGTGGGCCAGAGAAGTATCTTTTCATGTACATTCCATGTGTACTTGAAAAGATTGTATATCCTGAGGTTGTTAATTTAGTGCTCAATAAATTTCGTTCAGTCAAGTTGTTGCTAGTGTTTGACGGGTCTTCTGTCTTTTGTTGTTGTGACTGGATCTGTACACCAGATCGGCTGTGCCATGATCAGTGTGGAACCTAGAAAACTCTGCTGTGGTTTAGGCAGGCTGATGAATATGTTGTTGGCTGGATATACAAGCTTCAGTGATCCTTTGAGGATTGTTCTATGCAGCCTGCATTGAATGTCTTAGTCTACACGCAATAGCACATGACTCCAGATTCTGATAAATCTGCCTTTCGTAAGCAGAAACATTGTCTTTGCTTCAGTGACCTTCAAAGTGTCTTCAGATTAGGCCCATCCATCTGGACAAATTTGCTCTGAATGGTGGTACAAGGGAGGCATGGTTTCTGTGATGACATCATTTTTGGCATTGGTTGCAGGCATTAGGTAGTCCTAGTGAATGTTAGTGGTTATTTACAATCTTATTTACTATGAAAGAGATGGACAGGGGATGAAGATTAGGACACTGAGACATACGCCATTTTCAAACCCTTATTTTGCAGGGATTCATCTGAAGTGTTTACCTCTGAAGTTTAGAGAGGAATCAGAGAAGGGAAGAATCAGGGACTGGAACTTTGCCGAACATTGGGGTCATGGCAGGAGAGTACAGTATACAAAATCACATCAGCTTTTGTAGAGACCCAAACCTATCTCCTGCTTTACCTGCCTGACCCTAACTTCACAAACCAAAGGAAGAGTCTCCTTTCTTTGGTCTAAGGCTTGTCTTTGCAAATTCTCATTTTCTCCACCCCCACTGCCCCACAGCATTGACAAAGCAAACATTCATCCTCATTGGGAAACCCTATTCTCACCCACAGGAATTCAGTTTAGCCCAGTAACCCAGATAGGGCAAGCCTTGACAATCAAATGCTTGCATAAAATTGATACCTTTCCCAATGATACAATGATTCAATCTTATCTACATTTACATTTTTATACGTACTTTCCATTTTCAAACACTTAAATGGGATTTATGAGTGAGGGACCTTCTTTCCTTATTGAGGGTGTTCATATGGGGTTTAAAAAGGAGAGTTTCTTGTATTGGCACTGGAGAGTGGAGAAAGAAATTTCATCCTATGATGGTTGAATTTTCCTATAGAAATGTTTTAAATTAGGGTTAAATTCAATAGTCACTACATTATGAACTGGTTACTATGGATCCGTGGACTGATCTAAAAAGGTAATATTTAGATTTTATAGGGAAATGGATTGCTTACAAGTAACCCTTTAAAATAAAACCTGTTCATAAAATGTGGGGTTCTAGAATTTCCAGCTTTAGTCAGAGTCCTGATTATCACCATGGGGCTTGCTCCCTTTTAATTCCTAGTTTACTCAATTTTAAATTTAGTCAAAGTGAAATTTTATAAATTTCAATAAAGTAAAGCATTTGCTATTGTCAAATCTATTTTCACTTAATGGGAATTAATTCAATTACTCAGATTAGACACAGCTATATCTTCATATATGTATTTATATGGAGAGTTATATTTAATAAATATGCATAAGCATATATAATATACATATATACATCTATATGTTAGATTATTATGACTATTTAGTATGAACTGGAGAATTTTCTCAGTCCACATATGAATTCATTTACCCTTAATTTCTTGGAGAAGATACTTATAAATAGGTAATATCTTAAAATCAGCTTATATATACAAATTCACTTTTCTTCAAAGAAATAATTTACTTGAACTAAGAGTAGGGGGAGTACTAAGGTATGGCCTGCATGAAGTATTTCCGTGATCTGTATTTTAAAAGGATTATTTTATAGTTTAAAGAAAAAAATGTAATTTTGCAGAAGAAATAACACTTTCTTAATAATCACAAACTCATTCCCACGTGTGTCATCTCCCACCTGTGCTTCCCAGTAGCCAACTTGGCCAGAAGCCATTTGTCAGGGGGCCTTGGGAATTGTTCCCTTCAATACAGAAATACACAATGACTGGAGAAGATGAACACAAGCAAGAAAATGCACAAGATCACAGCAGTATGTGAAAGGATCGCTATAAATACTTCTGCATAACTAAAGTGAAAGGCACTCTGCTAGGCTGAGAGAGTCAAGGTCCAAAGGCAGTCAGTGACACTAGATGAAGTGACATCACTGTTGTTTGTGAAGGACACTGACTGAGTTGGAGGTAAGTCAGAGTAGAAGAGAAGAGATTCGCTAACAGGCTAATGCAGTTGTGCAGGTGGAGAGTACTCTTTGAAATATGGCCTTCATGGCCCACACTAAGCCAGGGGTTGTTAGATTTGCAGTAGAATCTCTTCTAATGACCAGTGTGAGATCTGGAGGGAAAGAAGAGCTCTGGGGATGCTGACGTTCTGGCCACTAGTGGGCAGTGCTGGGCTAGAACCAACCCATTGACTTCATCTGTATTTCTTCAGACCTATGGGTCCCTAGGATGGATTAAGTTTCTCAGACCCACTGGACGGGTGTCCTAATCTTTACATTCATGGTGTAGATGTTTCATAAGGCACTGTTCTACAGTGCTGATTCCAGGAGCTATACTTTCCCTCCTTCAACGTTTCAGATTTCAGTCTTGTCTTCTAGTGTCACATTTTCTATAACTTACACCAGCATATAACAAAAACCTTACTGGTTGTTCATTTAACCTTGCATATGTTCTTGAGTCTTAATTCTCATTTAAGAATTACCGGCCGTAGTTGTTTTCGGAGAATTCTCATTGTGACTGAAAGGAAGTGTTCTATTCTAAAGTTCATATGCCCTAGAATCCAGCAAGTAGACAATGGATTTCACAATATTCCCTTCTAAAATTCTTTCTTGTAGTCCATAAATATCTCTGGCAGAACTCCCACAATTTACAGGACTTAACCACAAAACCACTGATTGAATTGCAACCCTTGTTAGTTAATAGAGGTCAAAGTATTAGTTCTAAATAATGCAACGTGGTATGTTACTCAGAAATTCCAGGAAAAGCTTTTTTTTTTTTTTTTTGATTTTCAGTTTCATTCCAAGGAGCATACAACAATCGTGTTATTCAGTTGCATAGTAAGTCATTGGTCTTTTAAAAAACATGTAGCCCCAGTTCGAAACTCAGATTCTCTGATTGCATTTTACTGGCTCATGGCTCAGTATCCTAAAGCTGAAATGTTTTAAGTAAATACTTAGACTTCTTGGTGTTGTAGAAATTTAAACATATTCACACTGGAAAAATCTGGTAGTATAGAATGATGAATTTTTACCTTACGGCAGATAGTGACAAATCAGGAAAACAGATACAGTTTCACATCAAGGTAATTTCAATAATCCAAGCATTGGAAGTACACAGGTCTCACTTGCAAAGCGTTCACAGTCTTATTCTGAAGGCAGACATACCAATCTATTACTACAGGTTTCGTAAAGCAACTTGTTGAGATGTCAATAAACTCATAGAATATGGGGGTCTCGTTCATCTTAGAGGAATCAGGAAAGAATTCCCAAAAAAGGTGACACCTGCAGACAGTCTCAAAGTGTTGACAAAGTAAGTAGACATTTCTCAACGGTCTTCTGGTCACTGAAATGACTTCTGGTCATTTCAACTGGTCACTGCTAGATTATAATGAGTCTTTACAGTATACTGTTCTGCTTAATCAGAGGATAACAAATTTGCCACAAACTTACTGTGTTACAAGAGTTTGTGTTCTGGCAAATACCTCACCTCTGAGCTGACCAGGACAGCTTTACTACCTCCCAACCATACTTTCATTCCCAACTCTCCCTTTGATCATGCTAGTTTCCCAGCTAGAATGGGCCATCACCTTATCACTGCCTTGAATTCCTCATGGGCCTGCACAGATCCTTGTACCCAGTAGAGGCTAATGCATTGATCACTTGATTGATATATACACAAAGTTGGCACCTCTTATTTTATCAGTGGCACTGACACACAGATATCTGAAATGAATATATTCAAGGTTCATCTGACAGTACTGAGTTTAGAACCTAAACCTGACTCCCTGTCTTCCAAAGGACATTTTCAATCTACCCAACTTTAAATCAAGCACTTCCCTACATCCATTGTGTCCTTGGGATATACTTAATACAATTTTCTAAATAAGTTTTTATTTTTCATATAACTGGGGTCAGCTATTTTATTTACTTATCTTCTAATTGCATTTGTTTTATTGCAGTAATGTTGGTTTACAACACTGTATATGATTTAGGGGTACAGGTTCACGCCTCTCCAGATGTTATTTCATCACACTGCACTCACCACAGGTCTCATGGTGCCCTCTAGTTGTGGCCAACGGCTAATAAGCTGTCTTTGTTTAGCTGGACTACAAACAGTGTAAGTCACAAGACCATTATTACACTGCACAATATTCAGACATTCAAGTGCCTGTGACTGGACTTGACTGCTTGTATAACTGCTTCGCTCCCAGAGTAGGGGGTGGACAGGTGATGCTTACTGCGGACTTATTTTGCAGTTGGTTATAGATTTCACATCCTGAGTGCTCTTATGAATCAAGACTTTGCTTATGTGATTAATCCAGATTCACCCACAACTCTTCAGGCCTCCAATTTTCCCATTAAAAGATTAAACTGTAGGGTTATTGTAGTAGCCCCGCCAATATTCTGATTAATGGAATTGGTTGATGGGACATCAGAAAGGCTTCAGGGGTCTAAGTCTATGTAGTCTCCCTGGGGACCCCTCCTCACTAAACATGACATAGCAGCAAAAAGAAAAGGAATCCCTTGGAGAATTTGGAAAGCAGAAGCAGATGAGACCACTTTGCATGAGGTCAAATTTTCTTTTTTACTTGAAAGAACTCAGCTAAACTGGTATCTAACCTCAAGGTCTTAATAGAATTTTCTCCTCTGCTTTTAATATTGCTATCTGAGTAATGATCTTGATTGTTGTCTTAAGGACTTCTGGGACTTAAATCAGTTCGTGTCACGAGGCACTGAGCTTGTGGAGCTCACATCCCATCTCTGCCACTCGCTTTGTTCATCAGTTTGAAGCAGTGAAGAGACTGGGCTTTGGAAGGCACAGCTGGAGGACCCCCAGATAAATCATCCAACATGCGCAAGCCTGCATTTGATTTTATATGAAATGAAAATCAACCTATTGACCTCATAGTTTTGTATTAGTGGTCAATGGCAAGTTGTTTTAAAAGCACTTAGTACATGGGCTAAACATGTAGTAAGCACTAAAGAAATTATAACCTATTATGGTTATTACCATAATACTTCATTCCTTCCTTTAGTAGTCATCTATCGAGAACAAGGAGACTGACATTTAAGCTGGTCCTTGAAAGCTAAGCAGGTCTTAGTCTGATGAAAGAAGTTAAGGAAAAAAAGCAGCATTTCCACTTGGCTGGAGAGATGATGAACACAGGAGTCTTGTAGTCTTTAGAGTAGTGGGAGGAAGAAGATATGCAGTATTTATTTAATTTTAATTTTAGTGTCTGAATTTCTAGTATTTCAGTATCATCCTCATCAGTCTCCATTAGCTGGTCAGTTAAATCCTGTTAACAGATGCCCCTATAAATCCCCTTTCCTTCACAAAACCTGAACTTGTGTGACTCATGTGATCCTCCCTGGTCGTGTGTCCCCATAGCATTTTGTAGCTCTCCTGTTCAGAGTTTTGGGTATTTTTGTAGATAATAAGCAGCCGAGAGCATCCCCATTATAACTCCTTGAACTTAGTTTGCATATTAGCTGTGTTAAATTTAATATAGGTTGACATTTCACTGTCACATTTTTTAAATACTTGGGGTTGGTTTTTTTTTTTTTTTTTTGGTATTTCATAATGACAGTTTCAAATAAAGAGAAGATAAAGTCTTGAATGGTGCCTGGGGCTTTTCATTCCTTCAGTTTATCAAAAGTTTTATTTAAACAAGTTTCAATGGATTTAAGAGTTTACTGTCATAATGAATACACACCCCATAATTATCGGTTTTAAAGGAAAGTACATGTGTGTTCTTTCCTTTAATTTATTGTAAAATAATAAGGGGGAAAAGTAAAATTTTAACTTAATCAAAAATAGTTTTTATTTGATCAGCTCTATCACGGGGATACCTTGTTTTCTAGTAGCAAACAGAATAGCTAGCCCCAGTTTACGATATAGAGGTCCTCCTGCAGGGGGGAAATGACTAAATCCCTGCTTTGTTTTCTGCTGCAGGCTGTGGCCTCGCCTGAGGAGCCCAATGTGCACAGCACGTGTGCAAGACAGGCAGGAGGCCTGGGAGCCAAGGGTCTGCAGCCCCTGCCGGTAGCGGCAGATGCACGTGTGGGTCTGAATTCTGCTGCCCAGCGGCCCCTGACTCCTGGCCCCAAGAACATGACCACAGCCCAGAATGGCCACGGGGGAGGCGCTGCAATCCCCTGTTCAGTCTCCGATCCCAAAGACCCCAACATGGTCGCTTACCCAGTGTGTCAGAATGGAGGCTGCAGTGGCAGCGAGGCAGAAGCCCAGGAAGCCAGACTCAGCCCGGCCAAGTTCATGCGCCTCTTCTCTGTGAGTCGGAAGAGAAGCAGCACCAACGCAGAGAGACCCCGCTCCATGGTCCTGATGGGAAACTCCTCCACCTGGAATGCCCTTGCCTCTTTTCGGAAAATGGGATCATTTAAAAAACTGAAGTCCTCAGTCCTGCAAGGAATTCAGAACCGAGAGGGGTCAGATTCAGCTAAAGAAGATACCTCAGAGCAGGGACTGGGAAAACCCATCCCAAATGGTGATGCCCTCGGAATCCAGGCAGGCAGGTGCACCCCCGCAGGACCAGCGTGCCAGCCTCTCAAACCTGGGCCTGGGGGCGTATCGGACTGCTCCGACCCCGAGGAGGTGGACGATGCTTTCCAGAGGAGCACCCACCGGTCCCGCAGCATCCGGCGCGCCTATGGCCTGGGCCGCATCAGCCTTTTGGATGCCGAAAAGCAGCCTGCTCGGCCCCTGTCCCCTATCCTTCAGGAGCCCACCCAGTGCGAGATCCTGGTGAAAGACTCTGAAAACAACAGCATCATTTATAGGAGGAGCAAGAGTACAGACAACTTAAACTTTCTGAAGAAAAGCTCTTTTAAACGAAAGTCCACCTCGAATCTCACGGACCTCAAGGTGGTGCAGGAAAAGCAAGCCCCTCGAAGGACGCTGAGCAGTTCATCTGCAGACTCGGAAAAATTCGGTGGGTCAGAGAGAAGGACGAAACGCTGGAAAAGCCCGATTCGGGCCAAGGACTTTGACAGAGTCCTGAGACTGGTGAGCAGTGCGACGGACTCGGCCTGGAAGAGAGAGGGTGCCAAGGGCGGGGCGCGCTCCCCGGCGGAGGTTCAGCCAAGGCCGAGGCCGCACAGTAGGCTGCACGACGACTACTCACGTCGGGTGTCCACCAATAGCGAGCCTGACCGCAGGAGGTGTCCAGAGACCATGCATAGTGCGCAGGCAGCTGCCGGCTGCAGCTTAGCCGTTTCTCAGGTGTCCCAGGTAGATGTGGACACAGCTGTGTTTCCTCTTGAAACCACAGACTCTGCAGCAACAGAAAGTGTAGGTCCTGGTGCTGGCAGTCCCTCCGCCAGTCCGGTGGCCCAGGAAGGGTCAAGCAAACACTCTGATGAACCAAAACCTGGCAGCCAGTTTACATTTGAACCTGAACAACCTCTCATTCCTCTAAGGCCCACCACACCCAAGCCCCCCAGCCCTCAGAGCCCAGGGACAGGGAATGCCAAGTGTCCCAACCATCTCAGTGCTCTGTCCCTGAGCTCAGTGGACAGTGAAGAAAGGGCAGAGGGTTCTGCTCCGAGGGATCAAGGTCCAGTGTCCTCCCAGGATTTGGTGCAAACCACATGTGACAATGGCAGTGAGGACAGCAACATGGGCAGCCATGCTCAGCTGGCCCTTGGTGGGACAGCCGATCCAGAAGGAAAGAGAGAAGAGGTAAGAGGAGAGCAGGGCCCTCTTGTAGGTGACCTGCTACATGGGGCGTGGGTGCCACCTTTCATCTCTCCTGAGATTGCCCAGGAGCATGGGTGTTTCCCCTGGCAAAAGCTTTTCTCTGGAGTCAGGTGACCTGTGCCAGTTGTGTTGCCATCACAATTATTCTTATCAGGTAACTCTCAGCCAAGTTCAGAATTCACCTTTCTCTCTATTGGAATGAGCTGCTAATGTATGAAATTGCTTGAAATAACATCTGTGCTACTCATTCAAAAAATGTGGCGCATGGACTATATTCTAGATTGTGGTAGGAGGGAGTTGGAAAGGCCTTTCTTCCACCCCTTGCAGCAAACAGGTGATCTCAAAATTTTATTTTGAAATTTTATTTAGAAATTGGTTTTTGTTACTAGAACTTTCTTGCTGTAACATTTTAAACTTTTCATATCCTTTCTGATGGAGTACATATGTGTGCAATTCTTTGTTTTAAATTGTTCTAAGTCTGTCTTATTTAGTAGGAATGAATTAGGAACTTGCAATTTGATACTTTCCAACCCCTGAGTGATGATAGTTGAAAAAAATTTTCATGATGGTTATTATTATACTTATTTTTAGTGTAGAACATAAGCACCTCATGGATTGAGTCAACTAACTGTCAAAGCTATTAGAGCAATGTTCTTTTCATATCCTGTCAAAGATTCAGGCAACTTTATAATTTTCACTTTATAAATGCATTCAGTAATATTACTTTATAGAAGTGAAAGATGAGGAAATGCATCCATGTGTATATTTTGCAAATTATTCTTCACATACTTGCCTTGACTGTTTTACAGGTATAACTTGATGCTTGTCATAGAAAATAATCCCTTAGCAACTGTTCCTTCCCTCTGGTCCCTGGAGAGAACTTCAGTTTTGTCTTAATGCTTGTGCACAAGTGTATCCAGCAACTAATGCAGTCTGTGTAGCCAGGATAGCCTCTAGATTGTGTTTCTAACCTTTGTTCACAGAGAGACTCAGGAAGTAAGACCTAGCAGAGATCACTTTCAGCAGACCTGAATCAACCTTTTGGATCCCCAAGCAACCAGGAAGTGAGGCTGCCTCACTTTTTGTGGAGGCCTCAGGGCCAAGTTATCTTTAGAAGTGCTGTATATTGATGACCTTTTGCTCATTTTTGTATTCCCAAAGAGGCCTTGTGGAACAATTGTAATGATGTAGGTTTAGCTGCCAACTTTGGGAAGGAGTTCCATTTGATTAACTGGCTGTATGAGTGAGTAGCCAAGGCCTACTCTAGTCTGGGCTTTGGTCATTTTAGATCGTAAGATGAAAAGAGGAAGCGTAATTCCTGCCACCAGACACCTTGACCTTGCCCCCTTATGGTTTAGAACTTTCCCCACTCCCATCAAAGAGGATTTGCATACATCTTTAGGGTTCTTTGTGTTAAAGTTGAGGATTTTATTTTCTGCTTAGCAAAATCAATGAAGTTGTTATAATATTTTATTCATATTAAGTGAACATATACAAGAGTTCCTTTCCAGCCTATTACTTTCCAGAGTGCTCTTGACTATTATCTAGCTTTCCATATTTGCTATTTTTAGTTTTGTAGCAATTAATTTCTGCCAACAAGTGATTACACAGCAGGTGAACACATTACACAGGTACACACAAATTGATAATTCTGGAAATTTGTCTTAAGACCTTCATCAAATTTTAAACTTTCATTCATTTCCTCAGAATTTCTATATAGCATATCAAGTGGCTCTTGTACTTTTAAACTAAATGTCAAAAAGAGAAAATGTAATCATTGTTTTGCCAAAATTTTGCATTTTATGTGCCACTATTAATTGGGAAGAGGTGCTTGTAAAATACAACTTGACACTTCTTTATTACATGACATCATTGAATGTAAAAAGTTAATTGTCTGCTTTTTAAATTTCTGATAACAATATTGTTTAATATAAAAAGTCTTGGTACATTATGATGTTATTTAAAATAACTGTTATACTCAGACTAAGAAAAAAGGGGTAGGGTATTAATTTAACCTTTTTTGGAACTTTTTTAAAATTGAGGTAACATTGGTTAAAACACTATGTATGGTTTAGGCTATACGTTCCCACTTCAGATGCATGTTACTACACCATGCTAAGCATAACCTTCCCCCATGCCATTGGGCCCCCTATTCCCTTTGCTCTGAGCCCCTTCTTCTTCCTCCTCTAGTAGTCTTGATTCTAAATTCATATTTCCGGGGTTTGTTTTGGTTTACTTTTGTATCTTTGAGCTAGTCAATCTGATAGTAATGAATTATAGTGAATTCACTGGTAGTGAATTGCAATAGAACTTTGGTGGTGGATATGGGGTGGTATATACACACGTCAAAGTATGGAAACTGTATTCCCAAAACTTATGTAGTATTGCGAACTGGTAAATTAATAAAAATGTTATTAAAAAATAGGGCCTCCCTGGTGGCGCAGCGGGTAGGAGCTGTGCTATGGAGCTGTTGGCAGCGGCGACGCGAGTTCGAGACCCCGCCAGGGAGATTCCCACATGGCGTGGCAGACCTCTCCTGCCTTGCCCGCTGCTCCCCTCAGCAGTGTATTTCCATCGATCTGCCTATTCTGCTCCCCACTCTGTCTCTGGTGGACCCTCTCGCTACCTCACGCCTCTGGCCTGTACCCCAGCCGTATGCGTAAATAAATAAATCTTTTTTTAAAAAAAGTTATTAAAAATGACCAAAAATAAATGCTAGAATGCAATTTTCAGTAAGGGAGAAGTCATTTATTTTGTAACATACCACTTTAAAAGTGACAGAGTAATCTTTGAAAGATAAACCATTTAACAAGATTTTATGTTCTTTGAAAAAGTTGGGAAATTAATCAAGCTACCTTCATTTATAACATACTTTAGAAATATCTCCTCATTAATGTTATACTCCTGCCACCTACTGGTGGTCCCTAAAATTATCACTTGTCTTAAAAATGTACTTTTGCATTTGTTGGTGTGCTACCTGTGCCTTTATAAAGGTACAGAGAGAAATTTAGAGTTTTATTGTTGGTTTACCTACCAAGTCACATGATAATTTCTTTGGCTGAGTTGTGTCACTAGGAAGAAGACCCTGCCAGAGTCATACAGTATAGATTCAGTAGTTCATGACAATGTTGGAATATACCATAGATGATGAGAATATACCATTAAATGATGAATATGCCATGAAATGGTGAGAATCCACTGTAACTCCTTTACAGAAAGCTTTCTTTAGCCTTTGGAAACTTCAGGCTTTTGGTGAATGTTTCTAGTTTGGTAGGGACCCTAGCCCTACCATTTAAAAGATAACTACTATTGGCCAAACTGTTGAACTTCTCTTGGCCTCAGTTTTCTCAAGGTTAGATAGTTTCATATGCTTTTAAGTTTCATAAGAATCAGGAAATTGGGCATGCTGAACATGTAGCCCTGTGTTTTAACACTGGTTCTCACTGTGATGTTCACTGTCCATTTGGAAGATTTTTCCATCCTCTATTTACCTGACTTTTTTAAGACAGGGGACAGTTAACTGTTCTGACATGCCATTGTGTTAGTCTTAAGGAAGACTGTGAAACTCCTCAGTTAGCTTTGTTCATTTGGAAAAAATGTGTGACATCTTTTGTTTTCTACTGACAACTTTCCTTCCCTCCAAGTATTCTGCCTAGTGTCCACTATAGGGTTTTTAATAGCAGCTTTTTAACAACAACAAAAAAAAAAAACGTATGGGAATTAGGGTCTAGCATAACTGTAGTATTCTCTTTCAATAATATACCAAACCAAATTCTTAAACACCTATCAAGTAAGACACTCAGGATTGACTTTATAAGGGATAGTAGGATGATGTCAAGGAGGTGGCAGATGAGTTATGAGGAGTCTAAATCATAGCAAGACTATCGAGAATGGATTAAATCTCACAGAAGAGGTAAAACCATCTTGCTCTGGGATTTCAGAGAAGTTGCAGTTATCACCCTTGTACCAGATCTGACCTGAAGAAGGTGAGTTCTACAGGTAGTTATGGAGAGAAAGGTGGGACATTTCAGTTGCCAGTTGTGCAGACTTTATGTGATTTGAAAGAACAGGAAGTAACACAGTTTGGTTTGGTACATGGTTATCTTCCAAGTTAAGATAAAATAATCAAATACAGACCATCAACACTCCTGACTTCCAGAGTAAAGAATTATACATTATTTGTATGTACATATACATTGAGGAACCAAGGATGTTTTTGAATAGAAAAGAGCTGAGACCAGAACTGTATTCTGGTGAAATTAATCCACCATTGATAAAGAAGATAACTGGAAAGACGAAATACTCTCAGGATTCTATTATCAAAGAAATCTCAGAGATAATAAGGCTCTGAAATAGACTGTGTAAGGAAGGAGCAGGAATGAATGATATATAATGAATAGTAATGTACCTTGTAATTCAGTATATGTAAACCCTGCTATAGGGGTTTGATAGTTTGATAGTTTAAAAATCTAATTGATAGTTTTGAAATGTATGCGAAAAATTATGATGTGATGAGAAAAAATGTTTCTAACGAGGACTGTATGAAATACCGTAAGATTACCAAAAGCAAAATGATTAACTGTGGGTGAAGAGTGGCATCACTGGGGAGGGACAGTTGAGTAGGATCCTAAGATGAGGATGGGGCATACAGAGATCAACAGGGCCTTCCAGGCCAGCTGGAAGAGCATGAGGCAGGAGGCAGATCCTCAGACCTAGGGAGAGAGGTATCTAAGGTAAATATACCTATTTGAGTTCCCGTTTTCCTCCCCTATAAATTGTAAAGGTGCTTATCTACTGCATAGAGTTGTTGATGATTAAAGGAGATGATGCACATTTGGCGGTGTGCTTTGAATATTGTGAGTGTCTAAAAAGTGATTAATCAGTTGTGCTCAGAGAACTGCAAATTGCTCTCCCGTTTTGCACAGGGTGGTTGAGTGAAGCAGTGGGAGATAAAATTGGAGAGAGAGGTCTATACATAGTTAGGAAGGTGATTGCTTGAACCTGTGGAGTTTGGATCTTAATCCATAGACAGTGGGTGGGAAGTCAGAAAGTTTAAGTAGGCACCTCAGAAAGACCAACTGTTTAGAGAGAATAGGGAAAGGGGGCTTGGGAGAGAAAGGAATAATACCCTTCAATAATCTAGTCCAGGGCCTCCCCGGTGGCGCAGCAGTTAAGCGCTGCGCTGTGTAGCTGTCGGCAGCGGCGACGGCGAGTTCTACGACAGGCCAGGGAGAGTCCCACATGGCGCGGCAGACCTCTCCTGCCTCGCCCGCTACTCCCCTCAGTAGTGTATTTCTGATCTGCCTGTTCTGCTACCCTCTCTGTCCCTGGTGAGCCCTCTTGCCACCCCACGCCTCTGGCCTGTGCCCCAGCTTGTATGTATAAATAAAATAAATCTTTTTTTAAAAAAAGAAAAATTATAAAAAATAATAATAATAATCTAGTCCAGAAATGAAGACATCAGTACTAAGACTAAGATGATGAGATCAGATCATGGAAATGGAGGGGAAAGGATGGATTCCAGAATGATTTTGTGGGATATATTTTTAATTAGCATTTGAATGTTTTGGGAAAAGTCAAAGATAATGGTTGATTGGAAGAAGACGCTTATATTCTTGGGATCAGCAATCAAACAAACCACAAAAATAGTGGGCTAGAGTGGAATTTAGCTTATTCTGGTAGCTCTTAGGTTAATGTGATGGTCCAGTGTAGAAATCCCTTTTCTTTTCTGGGTCTCAGTTTATATGAATACTCCAATGCTTTCGGATTTTATAACTTTTTTCCTTTGTGGTTTCAAAATTGTTGGTAGTTATTGCACCACACAGTATTACAGAGTTCAAATGATTTGAATGCTGCTTGACGGGAAGATTTTCATTTGTAGAATACAATGTGTTCCCAAGTGAACTACCCACCTGCCATAACACACCACCAGGCTCCTGTCTCCACACGTGATGATTTTTAACTTGCCCACAATTCAGTGGTCCCCACTTCAGAACAATTACTTGCATTTCTGTTCCTGCTCCAGAAAGAAAAAGATGGGAATTTTTGTGGTATCATAATATATAATGTCACTGAAATAAAACCTTCCTCTAGACTGTAGTACTGAAATAATCCAGGAAGTGAACAGGGGCTAAATTCAGGCCTGTGTTCGACATAAGTTAACAATTGTGGAGTTTATGGTGATGACAGGTCCTTTATACATAATGATAGCTTCTAGGTGCTGGTTTTGGTGTGATTTAATAAGAAGTACAGATGCATAATTTTGATTCTTTGTAGGTTATTTAGGCATTATTCTTTAGATTCCTTAAATAGCAATTTGGAAGATTTAAACAATTCTCCTGAGGTTAGAAATTATCCACAAGGAATATAGACTGGTCCAGCCCCTATGGAAAACAGTATGGAGGTTTCTCAAAATATTAAAATAGATCTACTCTGTGATCAATCAGTTCCACTCGTAAGTATCCTAAGAATATAAAAAGCACTAATTCAAAGGGATATATGCATTCCTCTGTTCATTGAAGCACTATTTGTAATAGCCAAGGTATGGCAACAGCCCAAGTGTCAACATCAGAAGAGTGGATAGAGAAGATACAGTGTACATATACACAGTGGAGTATCACTCAGCTGTAAAAAGGGAAGAGGAAGTCTTGCCATTTGCAACAACGTGGTTGGAACCGGAGTGGATTATGCTAAGTGAAATAAATCAGAAGTAGAAAGATACTAGATGATTTCACTCATGTGGAATGTACGGAAACAATGCAAAGGCACAGGTAAAACCAAATCCACACATACACTTGGAAGCTGACTGCAAAACTGAGGCTACCAGGATGGGACATTGGGTGGGAGAAAAGGTAGAGGGGCCCAGTCGACTGAGGTGGAGGTTTATGGGTGTTTTGATGATGTGATAACATATATTTGAAAAGGTGTGAGTTGATACCTCTAAAACATGCATTGCTGTAAGCCGACGTTGCCTCAGTAATAAAAATAATCAAATTTTAAAAAAATTATCCGCAGAGCTGTTTCTAGTTCCGGAAAGATGAGCTTGCATATGTAGAAGTAAATGTAGTGGCCTAACGAATTCTGCCCAATATTTTTACAGTTGTATTGTATGTGAATTTTGCAACATAAAATTCACCATATGTAACTATACAGTTGGATGATTTTTAAGAAATTAGTATAGTTGTATAACCACCACTAGAGTCAAATTGTAAAACACTTGCAATTTCTAAAAAAAAAAAAACCCACTCTTGTTCTTTGCAATCTTTTCCTGCTTCCACTCAAGACCAGGCAACTACTGACCACTACCTGTCGCTATACATTATTTGAATAATTTAAGTGGTTTAGTAAATTTATGGAATTGTGAAGCCTTCACCAATGTCTAATTTTAGAACATCTCTATTACCCCAGAAAGAAACCTCATATCCATTTGCATTCACCCCCTATTGCCATCCCCAGCATCTGATCACCTTTGGTGTCTATAGATTTTACCTTTCTGAACATTTTATAGAAATAGGATCTGTAACAGGAGGGTTTTGTTTTTGATTGCTTTTACCTAGCATATTGTTTTAAGGTTCATCTGTGTTGTGATATATGTACTAGTACTTCATTTCCTTTTGTGAACAAATAAATTCAATTATATGAGTAATCCTGCATTTTGGTTTTCCAGAGATAGACTTCTGAGTTTTTTTCATTTTATGGGGCCATTATGGATTGTGATACTATGAACATATATGTACAAGTCTTTGTGTAAGCACGTTTCCATTCTCATGGGAAGATAACAAATAGTGGAAATTGCTAGATTATATGGTAATTAAATGTTTAACCATTTGAGAAATTGCTGAACTGTTCCAAAACCATTGTTCCAATTTTGATTCCCACCAGCAATGTATTAGGAATCTGGTTCTGTTTCCTTCCCAGTACTTTGTTATTTTCCATATTCTAGAATCTAGCCCTGCTAGTATACAGTGATAGCTCATTTTTATTTTAATTAGGATTTTCCTAATGACTAATGATGTTGATTATAAGCCATGTATCTTATTTGGTGTTCTACTCAAATTTTCTGCTTTTTAGCATATTACTATAAACTGATCAGCACAAATGATGCTGTGAATGCATTAAAATTGTGTTTTTTTACAGTTGGCATTTTTGTGTATCCATAATATTGCTTTGTGAATTATGCAAATATATCATAAATGATTTTTTTTTATTTTAAGTGCTTTTGTTAAAAATATTTTTTCTCATTTTATTGCATTTTTGGTCTTCTGGTTATTGTGCAGTTAGATTTCTTTACGTATTATGGATACAAGTCCTCTATCAGGTGGTGTGATTTACAAATATTTTCCCAGTCTGTGGGTTTTATTTTCTTAACGATGTCTTTGGGAGAGCAAAAGTATTTAATTTTGATGAAAACTTAATTACCAATTTTTTTCTTTTAGGAATTATACTTTTGGTGTTAGATCTAGGAAATCTTTACCTATCTCAAGGGGAAAAACTTATAGAAGTTCTAACAGTTTTAGCTTTTAGTTAATTTTTGTGTATAACGTGAGGTAAAGGTCTAGGTTCATTTTCTTCTGCATATGACATCCAGTTTTCACACCCTCATTTTGTTGAATTGCTCACAATTTTTATACAAATGTAAATTTCCATACTCCCCTGGCTTCTCAATTTTCTCTGACAAAAAAACCTTGGAAATTGAATTGGAAAGATAATTTTAAAATACATTATTATTTATGCATCAAAAATACTATTCTAATTAATTTAACATTTTGTTACAGGGACATATGCTTTACTGCCAGTGTTTTATAATATTCCATAAGTAGCTACCCTGAGATAGATGTTCATTCAACAGATATTCATCCCTATAGTGTGATATGAAAAGCATTAATGTACTATCTCTTAGTTGTCTTTGTGCTTAGCTTATATTTAGTTTTCCTTAAGAGTGTATTTTGGTTTATTTGATTTTCCATTTTACAAGAGAAGAATTCCTAAAGAGAAAAAGATCTCTTGCAGGAATATTAAATCATAAAAATGCAGTGAGTCTAAGTGTGAAAGTAGTTTTTCACATTCCCAATTCAGTCGACATTTTCTAACTCAGTCTTATGAAAAAGAAGTTTCTATTTGTTTAAATAAAGTTTATGGTTACCATTATATAAACAGACATTCCTTTCCTAGTAGAAAGTTTTGGTGTATTTTTGCATGGATATCCAACATTTGATGGTCCAGGAACTTTACAAATTGAAATGACTGCTTCTAAATTATTTCTAAAAATGTACAATCTAAAGAAAATTTTAATATACATGTAATTTTTGAACTTTTCAATGGCTCATTTCTAGAACAGTTTCTCTACTGAAACATAAAAAAATAGGATTTTCTCCTTAAAAATAAGTATGAAGAGGTTGACATGATTACATACCTGTATACTTAATGAGAGCCTAGTTGCCCAATTTTTACAGAAATTACTATAATTACCGTTTGTAATCAACTGTAAATGATATCCTGTATCTCATTGATGCTATGCATTTTAAGCTTTCTAAAGTCTATGAAATACTTAAATGAAATTATATGAGCCATTATAATTTATAATAATATACATTTATACGTCAAAGTTTTCATAGCTTCTCTTATTTAGTGCTTTGTTTTAATTATGGGTAACAAGAGCATAATAAGACCTTACAGAAGTTATAAAATAGAGAAGATAAATGTCAGTATTTTTGTATTCTGAAGGAGATTTATCTTGATGATTAAGAAACCTTTGTCAGCATACATGTTTTTCTCTTGTTCTGTTTTTCTCGTCTTAAAATTTCCTATGATAACTAAGATCAAAGCCCATCCACGGCTGGAAATTACTGTTAACTTGGTGACACATGTTCATTTTGAGAATCAGCAAGAATGCCAGAAGGGCATTAGTACAAACTGTCAAACTGAATGTTACCTATGTTTCTCCTGTCACTGATAATCTAGGGACAAAACAACAATTTGGAATGTTCCATTCATTTAGATGCTTATAGTGACACTAAGGGGAGGACTTCAGGGAGTCACTGTTAGTGAGGAATGGGGCGTGTCTATAAGTTGGAGTGGAAAGAGCTCCCACAGCTAGTAACGTCCTAGGAAACCAGCATTGACATGGTTGCCAGCCATCGATGCCAGCATTTTTGAGGGGCCCTGAAGTTCTTTGGTATGAAGTAGTTGGTCTTTGTGGTAGATCCCCTGAGTTCAATCCTAATTTTACTGCTAACCAACTGTATGTTCTTAGGAAAGATACTTAACTACTTAAGCCTCGATTTATTTAAAAATAGAAATAATAATACCTCTCAGGAATACATAAAGTAATACATATAACACAGTAATGTAGTAAATTTAATAATTGCTAGCTTTTATTATAATCATAAATATTGTATTGTTAAAGTCTCTGCCTTTGGTTAGACACTTCAGTATAGACAAGTTAAACTTTGCAAAGTACTTCTGAAGTTGAAGCCAGAGTTTCTCAAAGTTTGTTATGAAGACTACCCATACTGCAAACTGAAGGGGTAGATTCTGGAGCCCTATCTGGAATTGAATCACTAAGATTGAGCCCCAGTATTCTGGACTTTTTAACATACTACCCACACTAAAGTCTGTGAATTACTGTCCAGGGTGAGGCTCCTCTAGGTATTATAATATATACCTGTGTGTAGGTTTGGATAGTTCTTTTCCAGACCTACCTCTGCCAACTCTTGTTTTCAGGAAAGAGAGACATTCCTGGAAAAGTTAAAGATGAATTGTAATACTATTTTTGCCTTGAACTATATTATCAGTAATATATGAGTTTCTGCAGAATATAAATAAAAATTCCCCTTGGGAAAAAAATGAACTTTTCAAACAAGACATAGAGTAAAGAGTTTGGTCTAAAATGTGTTGACGAGTATGAGTCTAGCAGTTGCTGGGAACTGCTGTTGGGAAGTGGAATTTTACCAACTCATTTTGCAACTTTACAGTGTGATAGTCTCTTAAAAATTGAAGTATCAGTAGTAACAGCGCACATTTATGTGATGCTTTTTCAAGTAATAAAGGTCTTTTAATGGTACTGTTGCCTGTTAGCCTCACAATGCTCTGTGAAGTAGGGGGGTATTTTGGATATGCTTTAGAAGATGAGTAAACTGAGGTTTGGAAAAGTTCGGAACACTCTGAGTCACACAGCTGGTGACTGGCAGGACTGGGCCAACAGTCAGAGCTCAAAGTGAGGAACAGGACCCAGAGATGGAGCATCTGCTTGGGATCTGGCATGTAGACTTAAATTCTAGCCAGCTTCGAATTTTCTGATCTCTGGTGGAATCTTATCTGTAAGACAGAATTAAAAGTGTAACTACTGCATATGGTATTAAAAGTAAATGAGATGGACTTCAAATGCTGGTATTATAACCATGTAGTAAATTTCTTTTCTTTTTTTTTTTTTTAAAGATTTATTTTTTATTTATACATACAAGCTGGGGTATAGGCCAGAGGCGTGGAGCGGCGAGAGGGTTCATCAGAGACAGAGCGGGTAGCAGAACAGGCAGATCAGAAATACACTGCTGAGGGGAGCAGTGGGCAAGGCGGGAGAGAGGTCTGCCGCACCATGTGGGATTCTCCCCGGCCAGGCGTCGAACTCGCTTCGCCGCTGCCAACAGCTCCACAGCGCAGCGCTTAACTGCTGCGCCACCGGGGAGGCCCCACCATGTAGTAAATTTCTATTCCATTTTTCTTTTTGACTCCATGTCTGCTTTTTTTCCCCCAGGAAGCTGGGGCCATTTCCCATCAGTTGGTTCCTGCATAAACCAGACTCCTTTCCCTTGATTTTTTTTTTTTTTTTAGGTGGTTTGTTTTGACTACTTGGGGTAGGTTTAGCAATTCTACTAAGGAGCTTCAGTCCCTTTTCTGGTAGTTGATTTTGGCAGGTCCCCTGATAGTACAGGGAAGAAAGACACCTTGGGCAGCAGAGGTAGTGTGAGTTCAGAGTCAGAGTGAACTCAGCCATTCCCAGGAGGTTAGTGCCACAGCAGGACAGACAACTTGGAGCATGGAGTATATAGTTAGTCACTGCGGTAAACTATTACAGCCCTGCTCCCAGTACACAATATAAATATTTTATACAATAGCTTATAGTAAGATTTCATTGTACATTTGGCATTGACTTTTTGTGTTTGTTCTTGTTGTGGTATAAATTATTCATCTGTAATTTCTCACTGCCAAGTTTTGAATTAAACATTGGAGATCATTTTGTCATTGAGATTCTCAGATCCCTCCGTGAAAGTTCAAAAGAAACAGCACTAGTGCTGCCTTACCTTTGAGATGGTCAAAGACTCTTGAGTGCCCCTTAACACAGTATTTTTAGTGAACAATAGCTCTTATTTAGGGTCTTCACTTGATTAGATTCATTGACTAGACCCTAACAAGTTTAAAGAAGGAATGATGTGATCTAATTTATCATCTCTCAATGTTCCTGAAAGGAAAAAGAACCCAAATGAAGTTGGGGTCATTACTTTCTCTGCTTCTGAGTTCTTTTTGCCAACTTTCCATAACTGTGTCCTCTTTACTCATTGCCTTCTCTTTATCTTATCCCAAGCTATGTTCCAATTCGTTAATGCATCACACTTAAACTAAAAGATAGAAAAGAGATTTTTAAAAAGTCCAAGTCTGTCACTAGCATCAAAATGGATTCATTTTCTTGATTCCTTGCATATCTGAAACCAAAAAGGAGACCTTCAAAACAGAATTGTTGACAGTGAGGGAAAGAAAATTGAAGTCAGATTGTTTTTAGGGTGTTTCAGAAATCAAGCTGGTCATGAAAAAGAGTGGAAGGTGATGATTTCCTCATCTAACCTGATTACTGATTTTGAAGTTTTAATCATCTTTAATCATAACTTATTATCATAACATATCTTTAATAATAACTTAAAGTCTTTTTTTCCTTCTAAATCATATATGAATGTAGGACAAGAACAGCTTCCTTGCCATTCAGGCATGTCCATTTATTTGCTCATTTATTTATTCATCCCATCACCCATTCATGCAGCATTTTTAACCATCCTTTTCTCAGGCTCTGAAGAAGTTAAGATAGTATTGGCTAGTTTGAAAAGAACGTAGTCAGCTGCTTTTGTGAGACACTCAGATAAATAAATAAATGCTGTGTAAATATTGTGGTTTTAATAGAGTCACCGGAAGGAGCAAAGGACTGAGCAAGGGCCATTAGTGACACTTTTCCTACAGGAGGTGATATTTGACCTTTGATGGATAAGTTATCCAGGTTGACCAAGGGAAAAAAGATGTTTTAGCATTTACCTCATTTATAAGTGCATGAGGTAAATATGTGGCAAATGGTGAGTTGTTTAGTGTGACTGGAGAATAATTGTATCTTAAGACAGAGCGGGAAGACATATCAGAGGAGATTTTGAATGGCCCAGAATTTGTTCTGTGTAATCGCCTGCAATGATGTGTGTTTTAGTAGTAGAACAAAGAACAGATTGGAGACAAAGGAGCAAGTTAGGAAACTACTGGAGGAGTTCCATGAGAAAAGATAGATGAGATTTCTCCTGAGATGGAGTAATTGACAGAATAAGTGACTGGATTTCTTTCCAGGAGGAGAAAAGAATAAAAATAGCTAGTGTGGCTGCCTAGAAATAATGGATGATCTTAACTAAAATAAAAGAGCAATTTGGGGATAGAAATGATGATTCATGAAGAAGTTATTCTACATTCTAACCCAAGAACTCTTAGGGTTTGTGATTGTTAAGATAGTTGGGAATGTTGATTTGAATGTTTCTGTGCTGTCCCCTATGACTTGAAATGCCAGTGATGACGTGAACACAGATGCCTTTCTCCATCTTCTGCCATTAGAGGATAAGCTTGCTTCCTAGTCTCCTTTCCCCTCTCCTCCCAATTCTTTCACCCTCTCTGTACAGGGTACCTGAAAACAGCAATAAGAAATAAAATCTTATGTTCAAAGTGGTTAGAAACAGAGTGGGTTTCTGACATTCAGGTCTCAAAAAATTTTTTTTTAAATTTTAGAATATTTAACTTCCCTTCTCAATAAACAGTTTTAAAATATACTTAAGCTTTAAGTACATCTTTATAAAATTATGCTTTTTCCTAATTAAGGAAAAGGAAGTTTGAGTAGACCTTTACATTCTTCAGAATATGTTTCAGTATATAAATATAAATTCTTTTTTAAGGTGGAGTCATTATGTGCAGTCATACTATGGTGGCTTTAAACTCTTTCCTCTTAATGAGGAAACAATCTACAGTTTGTTATTTTCTCTTCCTGTGTATCATAATCAGCAATGTTAATTCAGCTGTTGATTTTGAGATAGTAGGACGGTAAGGTTTTTAGGTAAGCCCAGAAAATGACAAAGTCCTGGGGAAGAACAGGATTTTTCATAGTTATTACATGGTTATTATTTAATTATTTTTATACTCATTTAACTAGGGTAAATAGTATCACATTAAGTGTTCTCATGGGCATCAATATTTGCATTTTTATTAAGTTGCCTATTTTGCTAATATAAAAATTAGAAAGGACAATTGAAGTATCTAATATCACCAGTTCACTCTCCTTTTACTTCAAGGAAAGTAGAGGCTTTGATTCTGATATTTTTAACAAATGGCCTACCTGTCTCCTGAAGCCAAGGGACAAGGCCACTTCTTTCCAGATTATAATAGTTTTTTGGGAATAGGAGGAACTGTGAAAGTTATCTCAGAATTACTGATGTGTGTATACTATCATTTGATAAGCATAACAGCTCTTGGCTAGTCATTTGCAGATGGAATTACAACAACCACTAAAGATTCTTACAGTTTCAAAATCATACTTCTTAAATGAAAGGTGCAGCTCACTCATAAGAACATAACCCAGAGTTAATGTTTAGTTTTGCCTAGAAGCCATGGAAAAAATGACACAGTAAAGTTGTTCTACTTCCTGTCTCTTCCTTCCTCAGGCCTTGTCCACAACCAGATAGAGGCTAAATCTGGTATGTGAGAAAGGGACAGATAAGTTGACGGTGTCGGTGTCTGTCCTTCCTGAGATGGTCCTGTGGAGCTGAGCCTGTCTGCACACATGGTTTTAAGGTGGTCGTTAGTTAAATGGTGTTTGGCCATTTAATTATTTCAGAGCCAGGCAGAGGTTTCCCTTCCCTCTCCTTACTTGGGTAGTTTTGCTCTTAAAGAGTCTCTTTCCCTTGTTTTTTTCTTTAACTAGCCTAAATGTAGTAGGAAAAGATAATCGAACCCGTGGAAAGAGTTAGAGGAAGGAGAATATGAAATCTGTATGGTAGGAGGTCCGTATCTAGTGTGCCTCAACTTAGAATAATCCACACTCCACACCTCCTCACCCACTGAACCATTAGGGGCTATGCAAGTAAAGTCAACTTTGGCGAGAGAAAGATTATTCTACCTACTTGCTCTAAACATTAAGGATAAGATATCAAATATGACTCAGTGAGTGAAACACAACCAACTCTATCATAGAGTCCCTCATATTTTCAGTAAGAGGAAAGGTTTTGGGCAACAAGGACAGAGGAAAACAGAACATAGAAAGAGGGAAGGTAAGAGAGATTTGGACTGTGGCAGAAAAAATACCAAGGAAGAGTTAAAGAAAAAATTTACATATGTTTGTATTGATGAACAGATAGCCCTGAAAGTATACCAAAAAGAAGCACGAACCAGAAGTGGACAGATGTGGAAGTGATAACATGCCAGAGGCTTTTGTGGAGTGACACCAGGCGGTTTAGTATTTTTGGAAGTTGGCTGTTAAGGGTTTCTGCCATAAACCATAAAGCCATAAATGTTTTTCTAAGCTGCAACTACAGATGAAAGGGCCCATGTTTTATGCTGGCCTTGCAAAAATGAAGTTAGATGTAATTTCCAAATTCTCGTTTGCTTTCTTTAAATCTACTGCCTTCTCATTGACTAGCTTCTCATCTCTAAAATGGTAAAATATCAGAGTGATCCAACTTCATTCTTTTATGCGTGACCTTCCAGTTTTCCCAGAACCATTTATTAAAAAGTGTGAGTTCCCTATTTTCAGATCCTGTCTGCTTACAGACTAGTAGATGACATATATGTGGATTTATTCCTGGGCTTTTGATTCCATTTCATTGATCCTTGTTTTTGTTTATGTGCCAACACCATAATTGTCTTTAATACTGTCTTTTGTAGTAAGGTTTGAAGTCAGATTAAAAAAAGAAAATGAGTGTAATTATGTCTTCTTTTAGATGTGGTACTTATACACAGTGGAATACTATTCAGCATTCAAAAAAGATAAACACATGCAATTCACAGCAACATGGATGGAGCTAGAAGGGATCATGCTCAACAAAATAAACCAGAAAGAAAGAAAAATATTGAATGGTTTCACTTATAACAGGAATATAGGGGAACCAAACAAGAAAGAGACATTCAGCAATGGAGGGGGAGGATAAGGGCTCAAAATGGGGGAGAAAAGGACTATGGTGACAGTTCATGGGTGAATCAGCGGTGGGTAACTTAAGGGGAATACACAATAATGTAAAAGACATAAATAATAATAAAAATGTATATATATAAAAATTATGTCTTCTTTTTACTTAATCTGAAAAAACAATTTTAGATATATGTTAAAGTAAGTTGATGAGAATTTAAGATTTTTAAGTAAATGTAAGGCAATATCCTTTTGGTATTTAAAGTAAAAGGGGGGGATGTCAGTGGGGCTCAAATTTTTTCTCTTTCTAAATATATAAATACTCTCTTCTTTTTGCCTTCAACTCTTCAAAATATGGAAGTTGGCCTGATGTCTTATGAGATTTTTTTCCTTCACCCAAAATCGTGGGATATATGTACAGTACATTCCCTTTCAAGCATTCTATAATCTGACTCCACTGCTTAAAATATTGGTGAGGGGGTGCATGATCTTTTTTATTATGACGTAGCAATTTTCATTTAAGAGGAATTAGATAAGAAAGTAGAACTCTAAACAGTGAGGTGCCACTACTTTGATTTTATAATGTAGAAGGTCTTAAATCTTATTTTTCTGGAGTAGATGACTGATACTATAGATGACTCTTAAGAAATTTTATCTCAACTGGAAGTTCTTAGTCTTAGTATCCAGGGTTCTATCTATAAATATCAGAGAGTAGGGACTTTGTTTTCACTATCTAGCTAAAATGTATCATTTCCTTCAATTATGAATATAAGCATCAGACCAGAGCAACTGGAGCAGTACGAATGACATCATCACCAGTGAAATCAGATCTTTTTTCCTATCATGCAACCTTTATTGCTGATATCTGAAGATATCTCATACTCATCAATACTTCAAAAAGTATGGTGGTTTTAGAACTCATCACTCTTAAATCATGCTTTACATATTACAGTTCTTTTAATATTTTCATAATTGTATTTCAAAATGATCAACTTATTTTATAATCCCATCTATTTTATTTTAAGCATGTAGAAATGTGAATCTAAGAAGGGTGTCTATAGATTTTACCAGCTTGCCGGGGCACCATTACTAGAGCCTCTCATAATGATCATTTTCTCTCCTCTTCTCCCAAGCAACTCTTCATTTAAAGGCAAAGAAAACTACAGTGTTTTGTTTTCCTTCAGTAAAAGTATATGCCAAGGATGCAGGTTTATAGAGCAGAAAGGATAAATATTTTGAAATCAGACTGAGTGGGTTGTAAAATGGGCCCCCTTCCTTCTCTGGCTTTATTAATATGTGCAGGTCATTTTATTTATCTTAGCCATAATTTGTTAGTCGGTAAAAGATGGCAAATAGTCTCTACCTCCTAGGGTGATTGGGAAGATTAAGGTAGCATGTGTCTGGCACATTACTCAATAATCATAGCTTGCATTACTGTTATCACTTCAGTCCTCTACGTCATTCATTGTTCCCTTGTCACCTTCAGCTCTGTAACTGTACCTGAACTTCCTGCAGTGTCCAAGGCTCTAATAACCTGGAAGACTTATATATTGCTTTAGTACGTATCTTGAGAATACCTTTAGTATAGTCAAAGTAATTCTTTTTGCTTTAGTTTCCCCCACCCCAAATCTAGGCAAAGTATCTTAATTTCCTTCCCTATTATTTTTTTCTTCTAAATCACCTAGTTGTATTAGTTTCCTAGGACTTCTGTGACAAATCACCACAAAGTGGGTGGGTTAAAACACCATACATTTACTCTCTCATGGCTGTGGAGGCCAGATGTCTGAAATCAGGGTGTGAACAGGGCCTGGCTCCTGGGGCCACAGTGGAGAATCTGTTCTGGCCTCTTCCGGTACTGGTGGGGGTTGTGGCAAACCTTGGTGCTTATCTTATCACTCACTCACATCTTTGCCTGTGTCCTCACATGACTTTCCTTTTATTGTCTATATATGTAACCAGATCACCTCTTCTGCTATGGATACCAGCCATTAGCTTAGGGCTCACTTAATCACCTCATCTTAATTTGATTACATCCATGAAGAATGGATTTCCAAGTAAGGTCATTCACATTCACTAGCCCTGGGGTTTAGGATTTCAGTCTTTAGCGAGACAAAACTCAACCAATAATTCTTTACCCTGTAAGCTTACCAGACTTCTGAATGGATACATATGAAATCAGGTTTTTATTGAGCTATTTTATTTTCCATCTGGTTAGTCATTTACTCCCATTGTGGCTTCAAATAATGTTTTGAAGTGTCTAACTAGGTAACAAGATCTATTTTGGCTTTTTACTTTAATCAAAGAAGAAATCTTGTAGAGGAAGAAGAAAAGGTATCACTGACTAGGTAACGTACTTTAAAACAACACTGACAAATAAGAGTTAAAAGGGGGCCTCCCTGGTGGCGCAGCGGTTAAGCGCTGCACTGTGGAGCTGTCGGCAGCAGCAATTTGAGTTCGAGTTCCACACCCGGCCTGGGAGAATCCCACATGGCACAGCAGACCTCTCCTGCCTCGCCCGCTGCTCCCCTCAGCAGTGTATTTCTGATCTACCTGTTCTGCTCCCCACTCTGTCTCTGGTGAACCCTCTCGCCACCCCACACCTCTGGCCTGTACCCCAGCTTGTATGTATAAACAAAAAATAAAATCTTTAAAAAAAAAAAAAAAGGGAAGCCAGTCCACTGAAGTCTGTTTACAGAAGTTTATGATATGGGTGTGAATTGGCTATTCAAGCTCAGCGAGCCCTGGGTGGATCTGAGGTTCAGGCTACTGGACGAGGCAGAGCTGTGGCATGGCCTCTTAGCCCCGATTATAGTGTCTTAAAGACAAGACAGCAGAGATCATGGGGGTGTTCAACTGCTCTTCCTTCAGTGTGTCTATGGGCCACTGCTCCCTGCAGCAGAATCTGGGGTAGACTGTAGCCTATTTGTTGATATTTGGGTGTTTGTAGTTCCAGATATAGTCACAATCAAACTACATTCCCTAGAATAAACCTAGTTTATTTCTAATTGAAAGAAGATTCAGCCCTAGAAGATGAATCAGAATTCAAATTTGTTTTAGAAGAAATGTGGGTCTCTTCTGGCTAAGGATCACTGATTGAATATGACTTTAAGTTGGAGGGATTTTACACCCTCTATGCTTTTGGTAGAAATGGACATTTCAGTTTTATGTGTAATTCTGGTAACTAATTTTTGCAACTTTGTAGAACTTCCAGTAACATTTAGAGGGGTTTTTGTTTGTTTGTTTTCCTTTTTTTGTATATTTAGTGAAGCTGTATAAGTACTTCAAGTGGAATTTTAGTTGGTTCTTCACCATGCTCCCCACAGGGGACAGAGGCTGACCCTCTGGGGTAACGTCTGACTGGAATCATCCCTTCTGGGCTCCTGCCCTCTGATTTCCTGCTGGGAGCACACCTTCTTTGCCTCTTCACTTCCTGGAGTGTCGCTTAGTCCTCAGAAGGATTTGTTACCAGAGCCACTAAGACACTTCTTGTTTTCTTAAACCCATTTCCTTATTTTCTTTTTGGCATCAGTGAGGAAAGGCATATTATATGTTGCATAAGTGCAAAAAAAGATTTTTAAAAGCTGCACTTAGTTTTGTGACCAGTTATTCATTGCCTGTAATTTTGTTTTTCTGTAATTTCATTGCTCTTCTGTTTTTCTAGCCCTTTGTTCTGAACCTTTTTTAATCACAAGGCAATAATATAAATGGATTTATTCTCATCGTATGCTCAAGGCCATTTGATTTAGTCAGACCATTCATAACCTATTGTTCAGATGTAACGCATGGCTTTTTCATAATTCTCACTTATTTTCCCATGGTGGTATCAGAAAGGAAAAACCTTCCTCCACCCTCTATTTTCTTTCCTTGGGGGCGTATGAATAAAGCACACGCACACGCACACACACAGATTAGTAAGAGAAAAGGCAGATTTTTATTCAGGTAAATAAGTGTAAATAAGGTAAATAAGTGATTTATTCAGGCAAATAAGAGGGCAGTTAACAAATAATGTGTGATAGAGAAAGAGAGAAAGTGGTAGAATTGGGGACTTCCATGTGGCATATTTATAGGGAAAGGGGAGGAAGAGAAGAGCACTTCCGGAAAATAAGTGACTTCAGTAAGAATAAATGGGCCTGTAGCAAAACAGATGAACATGAACAATGTCATCATTTTGTGATAATGTCTGGTTAAGTGTGGGCTTCTCCTTGCAAGTGATTAGTAAGTCTTCTCTGGCTGGAAAAAAGAAAATCCTATCCCAAGGGAGGGGATTTTGGACAACTAGGTTCCTTTAGGAGGCTCTGCTTTCAGGTAGATAAGAGCGCTCAGAAAAAAAAGCCTATTCTTAAATATCTTCAGCTCAAAACAGTTTTTATCCACAATGCTACATTACGGATCCATTAGGATTTGAATTAAAGATAGTGTTCTAGACAGTAATTATCAGCAGATAGCAAATTAAGTGGTGATTGCTTGAACCCATTTTCTTTTGAGCAGAGGTGACTTAGTATAATGGGAAAATGTGGTGTAGTGGTACAGAAATTAAGCCCATATTTCAGTGTCTCTGCTGTTGCTAATTGGCTATGACACTTTACTTTCATTGGTCTCAGTTTTCCTGATTTGAAAAATAATGGTGGTGAAGAATCTATCAATCCCTTCCTGCTTCCTTTGTTCTTCATCAGAATTTTCATGGTAGATGGTCTTAGTGAGCAGTCTAGGCACATCAGATTGAAAATTACAGGGCCTGCATTTCAGGTCTTGGCTGCCACTAATTGTCGAGAAGCAGTGTGGCTTCTCTGGCCTGTCCTCATGGGCAGAGAACACAATGGAGCATCAGCTGCCCTGATTGTCTCCAGGCCAGTGTGGCCTGCTGTCTGCCCTGTGGTCACATGACTTCTCTGGTTATTATACTTCTCTTTGTACCCCTTCCTGTTTTTATTTTTATATTGTTTAAAAATAACCTAAAAGGATGGAAGAACTGAAGGCACCCAGGCCTGGCCCACAAGCACGTGACTGGTGTCTGTCACATTTGCAAAGTCTTATCTTTCGTCCCTCCCACAGATCTGTGCAACCAGCCCTAAGGGCCCAGATTTGAGGGGAATGTTGAGAGAAGGGCTATGTCCAACAGATGGTTTTCAGTGGCTTTCAAAGGGCAATAATTGTAACTTCTAAGGACTGTCTTACCATTGTCTCCTCCTCTTAAGGACCCATTCATTATTGCCCTGTGAACAGTTGCAGAACCAAATGCTCAGAGGTTAAGTAACCTGCTTGTGGTTACAAAGCTCCTTAGTGGCCCAGGCAGACTTGCAGAGTTGTCCCCATTTCGAACCTCATGATTTTTTTCCTAGTACGTTGTGTTGCCTCTGAAAAACTTTTTTAGAAATAAAAAAGATTCCACTGTGTATATATACCACATCCTGTTGAGCAATCAAAAAAGATAGACTCATGCCATTCACAACAACATGGATGGAGCTGGAAAGGATTATGCTTAGTGAAATCAGTCAGAAGGAAAGAGAAAAATATTGGATGGTTTCACTTATAGGAGGATCATAGGGAAAACAAACAAGAGATCAGGAAAAAAATAGACAAAAATAGCCGGCAAACTATAAATCATAGGCATTCAGCAGAGGAGGGGGAGAGGAGGGACCAAAACATGGGAGGGAAGAGCACGAGGCTATGGTGAAGGTTCATGGGTTTCTTGGTGGTGGTGGTTACTTTATGGGGATTACACACACCTGTGAGGAGAATGAACGACAATATAAAAAGTATATAAATTAAAAAAAGAAAGAGATGCTAATTTAGCACTAACAACTCTCAAAAGTGCTGTGGAATTGTTGAGTCTGAAATCATGAAAGGTTAGCTGAGACTGTCCAAGCTGACACAGCCACTTAGTAAACTGAGCTACTTCTTTGAACCCTACTTCAATGCGCCTTCTCTCCCTTCCCATCAGACTTCACCTGAGTCTCTGTTAGGCCTAACAACCCAGACTTAATCTTCTTAAAGCACCTACTATTTTTAAACATTACTGAAAGGAAACACCTTAAGTAGAATTGTATAGAGTTGCACATTCAATTTTTTCTGCTGGCAGGCCTGCATTTCCACTGTTGTTATGTAGGTTTTTGGTGACACCTACCATAGCTAAGGATTTTTTTTATTAATTCCCAGTGGGGCTCATTTTCTTAGTACCTTATCAGAACTTCTTATTGGCCACCAAATAACACCATTTAAATGGTGGTTTTAATTCAATCGCCCACTAAAGATAGATTTGCTTGTTAATCTACATTTCAATTTATTATACACGTAACATTAAAATAAGTGAATCCACAAGTCTTGAATCTGGGCTGAGGAGGTAGAAGGGAATTTGTAATCATTATAATACCTGCCTGAGTATTGGTGCTTACCTAACTTGTTTGCATTTGAAAAGGTTGTGACTGAGGAATCCTGGAGGTGGAGCTCATCCCAGGAGGAAGATCGGGCTGAGGCTCAGCGGATCACTAAGCGGAGATGGGGTTCAGGGAGAAGGTCAAAGCCTCGACCACTGTCTGACTATGGCCAGTTGGCCAGCCGAAGTTTATCTATTCCTGAAGACTCAATTGCTGTGGACCCCCAGAAAGAAGACATTGTGGATGGTGACCACCAGCCAAGCATGGCCTCTTCAGACCCTGCACACCAGAGTGCCTCTGGGGGCTACCTCAAAGGAGGCCGGAGGAGACGCCCCATCTCTGTGATAGGTGGGGTCAGCTTCTATGCAACCAGCCAGACAGAGGAAATAGAGACTCTTCTGACTCAAGTAAGATCTGGGGTGCTTTTACCAAAGCCAACAGCCCTCCAGTTTCCTGGCCTTTGTTCTTCTGCTGCAAACTAAACAGGAAGCTGCTTTCCTTTCTTTTCCCTGACGAAGATGACATCATCTGCTCTCAGCCTTTCTTCCTGACTTTGCTTGAAAACATGCATGAATCAAAATTAACCATCTGGCATTTGGATGCCTTTCACTAATCTACTATCTTTCCTGAAATCTTGAATTGTATGTGAAATGAGTTTTCTGTTTTTTCTAAATCACCTGATATTTAAAGAGGGGAGAGTAGCAGTGCATATTTAGTGAACTTCCTGAAATAAGGTATTCTTGAAAGTGTCATCATGTAACAGTAAAATGAAAATAAAGAAGAAATCACTTTTTAGGGGATAAGGAATTAGTTTTTTCCTACCATTTTTTTCGAGTTGAGGCTTTGCAAATGCCTTGACAATAGATTAAAATCTTAACATTATTCCTTTAGTATCTTTTAGTAATTCACAAGTACTTACCAAGTATCCAGAGATCACTTTGAAGATATAAAACATTTAGAAAAAGGTTCTGTTCAGAAAGTGTTTTTATTGTTTGGTAAGGCAACAGCAGAGCCACAGTCAAATGTTCACAGAAATAGTATATGAAGAAGAGCCAAACTTCAGTTTTTAAACTTGCTAGCTGATACCATAAATAACACAAAAATATTCTTGAAAGGGAATTGTCATCGGGTTATATGTTTGCATTGTCCCTGTAAAGTCCATCTTGTTGCCTTGCTTAGAGCAAGTGCTCAAGAATATCTTATGATTAAGTTGAATTTTTAAGATAAAAACAAATTAAGTAGAAGACTGCCATGAACTTTCTGTTGTAAGATGCTTTTTTCTGCTAGGAAATAATGCTATTCTAACTCAAAGCAGTACAGGAAAGATCAAAAGCACCTTATCTCATTTCAAAGCATCAAAAAGGAGTAGAGTAAGATTATTTTCTTCACTGTAAGCTAATTTAGGGAATTTATAGGAAAATTCTAAGGAAACCTAAAGAAAGCATGAACCAACTTGGTGTTCAATACAGTTATAGGAATGGTTGGTAAGGAAAATCCAAAAAGCATATAGGTGATTCTAATAAGACCTGGTTAGATTTGTGAAAAACCAATCAATTTTTCTTTCAAATAAAACTCAATTGTCACGTTAGTTTAACTAAACAAGAATAGTATTCCAGAAATACTTACTGATGCCTGCCTGTGGGTGAGTCAAAGGAGGCTGAAGTCCGCCAGGGCCCCTGGCTGATTCCTTCTGAGGCTACTGCTGGGAACACATCTTAACCTTCTGACCTGCATCTTTGTGAGAAATCCACCACCTCCTAAATTTGCTTTTCCTCTTCAATGCTTTGCTTTCACTGATGTTACCTTCTGGTGTGTCACTGACAAATGGGTTGAAATGTTATGTTTGAGCTAAGAGCCAGTGAGTTGAAATTTCTAGAATAACAGCATGAAGCATTTGACATGGTTTGGAGAAAGCGGTTCACATCTGTGAGCTGCTTTGAGGTGAGAATGCCGAGCCCCACATAGCTGTATGTGTGAGGAGCTCGCAGGGCTGCCACTTCCTGGCATCTCTTACAGCCTTTTGCTTTCCTTTTGTAGCCAGTAGCCAGGCCGCCTGTGCCAGCTCACCAGGTGCCACCCTACAAGGCTGTTTCTGCCCGATTCCGGCCATTCACCTTTTCCCAGAGCACCCCTATTGGACTGGACCGTGTGGGACGCCGGCGGCAAATGAGAGCATCCAACAGTGAGTCTCCTACCCTCTGTGTTGGGGTGTGGAGGGAGGCCTCTCATAAACTGCTGAGGAATCAGTCATGTTACTGTTTCCAGTTGATATGCAACGTTCTGCCTGTCTCTGATCGTGGTGCTGTTTGCCTGATAGTGAGGGAGGCTCTTCTCAGGAGCAGCTCGTGAGGGCGTGGGCTTGTCATCAACTGTCCAGGTCACTGTTCTGCCGTATCCGTGACTCTAAGAGAAGTTCACCTCGCTCTTGGTGTCCATGTACCTAAAGTCCTGCGGGTGAAATCCAGCTAAGCCCCAAGGTTCAGATATTTACCTTAACATTTTCAAAGTTTTTTTTTGTTGTTGTTATTTATGTCTTTTACATTTTGTATTCCCCTTGGGTAGCCCACCACCAATTCACCCGTGATCCATCTCCATGGTCCCTTGTGTTCTTTTCTATTCCATTTTGTGCCCTTATCCTCCCCTCCCCCCTCCCCGCTGAGTGTCTCTCTCCTGTTTGGTTTCCCTATAGTAACATTTTCAAAGTTCTTGCTGGGTGTTTGAGATTCACCAACATGATTTTGAACACCAGAGTATAGTACATAATATACTATCATAGGGCTTATCCGGACAGTACTTGTTGGTTCGAATTTATACCATATGCTTGGGGAATGGTTTTTAAGTTCTTAAAAATAAAAGTCTTCCCTTACATTAATATTTATGTCAGGACCACTCAGCAGAGGCACGGCCCAGCAATTGCATTCGAAGAGAATATGAATGGACATTGAGCATGTAGTGTGTGGTCATGCTGCCCTGTTTGCTCTGAGGTGCTAACTCATTCAGTCTTATCAACCACATACCAGATAGATACTATTGTTTTCCTCATGATACAGATAAGAAAGTCCAAACATAAATAGGTGAACTAACCTAATTCATTCATCTGAGAAATAGCAGAAATAGGATTTAAACCTATAGAACCTATCAAATAGCATTTTTCAATTCAGCCCATGTTTTTACTCTCAGAACTATAATGACTCTCTTTAAAAAAGTAGCAGACTACTGATGAGTATAGGATAAACTGCAGCATTTACTGCCTTACTGTCGAAATCAATATCAGGTAGTGACAGAGAGATGAAATGGGCCTTGGAAGGTCTGGGTTCTGGGTTCTGGTTCCTGTGCTGCTGCTGGCAGCGTGGGCTAATTCTCTGTGTTTTGGTGGTGACTGAAGCCTTAAGTATGGATGGGATTTAAATAATGCTTCAGCAGACTTGAAAAGGGTCGATCATGTCACTTGGAGAATACTTACATTTCAGGGAGACGGGAAAGAGGTCAAAATGGTGTAGAATCAACTGGTCAAGGGAGAAGCTTTTAAAGATATATTCGAAAAAGATGGTGGCTAGTCATCAAAAATGATGGCAAGGTCACTGATGGATTCTGACAAAAAACTGTTGAGAAGAATGTCCTCACAGTTGGTAAAAGGTCAGAGAGTTGGTGAATAGTGAAGAATGGAGAGGAACTGTTAGCACCCCCAAATAGTGTTGGCATGGTTTCTCACATCATGTTAGGAATCAAGGTTAGACTCTTAATCAAAGTGGTAAGAAGAAAATGGGAAATTAGATGGCAAAAAGAGTTTAAGGAAATTTGTTGTCCTCTCAGCTGAACAGGCTGGACACCCCCAAATCAACCTGCCCACATGCCCACAGGTCACTAGCTCCTGTGTGTTCCCTTAGTCTCACCTTTGCGCCGATCACTTCCGCAGGCCAGGCTTCCATACATTCTTTTGTCAGTTACTGATCATGTTCAGTTCTTACATTATTTCTGTGCAAACTTTCCCCATCACCTTTGGAATGAAGTCGCAGTTCCTTAAGGCGTTTCTGCAAATCCCGGTTACTTTCTGTCTCTTTCTTTCACTTCTGTCAGAGCTCACCATTCATTGTTCCCTCCATCCTCTCTATGCTTTCACACTCCCATCATTTTTGGTCACTTTACTCCCTTTGCCTAGAATTTCTTTCCTGCCTTTTACCATGTCAACATAATTTCCATTCAGAATTTGAAACTCATTCCCTTGATTACAAAGTAAATTCATTGCCATCCTCCTGCACAGTAGTTGAGCTATGTCTTATGTTCATCCTCTCTAGCCCTGTCATCAACTTCTGGTGATGTATTTTGAGAAAATTGTCTAAAAAGAAGAAAAAAACTACACATACAATGTTCTTAACATTATTCTGATAGCACGAAAGGTGAGGAATGTAAATGTTTGGTTGTAATAGAATGGGAAGTTGAATTGTTACATGAATAACTACTTCTAAACAGTTTACAACATAATTAGAAAAACCATATAGCAATATGAAAAATGGCTGTAATTTTAAAGTGAGATAAAAGGAGAAAAATGAGGTTGCCAAAACAAAGTACCAGGAACTGGGTGACTTAAACAACAGAAACTTACTACGTCAGTTCTGAAGGCTGGTCAGTGAGATCAGGGTGTCAGCGTGGCTTCCAAGAGGCATGTGGGAGAATCTCTGCCAACCTCTCTCTAGTCCTGGCAGCCCAGGTAACCTGTGTCTTGGCGTGTAAATGGATTACCCTCATCTCTACCTTCATCTTAACAGGGTGTTCACACTGTCATATTGAATTAGGGCCCACCCTAATGACCTCATCTTAACTTAATCATACACTAAATCATACACTATTTATTTCCAAATAAGGTCTCATTCATTGGTACTGAGAGTTAGGATTTCAGTATCATTTGGGGGGCACAATTTAAGCTATGACATGTGAGTGACTGCAGCTGTATACAACATGTATACATATGGTCAAAAACTTTAAAAGAATGTGTAAAAATGGATAAAAAAAAACCTTGTAACTTAAGGCAGTAAGAATGTAAACAATTTCTCCTTCAGTCCTACACATATACAGTTAACAGTTTATTTCTGTGTTTTTTTTTTTTGTCTTTTTTTTTTAATTGAGAAGCAACAAAAGCTAACTCTGATTTGCTTGAAGGAAATTTATTGGAAGGATGTCAGGTGCTCCCAGAATTGATGGAATGTCTGGGGAACCAGGGTAGGAAATGGATGGCCATTAGTCTTGCTCCTAGGGGTCAAGGAACCACAAGAAAGGCATCAAGGAGGGCAGGTAGCAGGAAGATCTCGCACCACCCAGGGAATGAGGGAAGGCAAACCAATCCTATCCTTTATTGCTCACTCAGGGGTCATATTGCCAGCATAGAGGATTCCATGCTCAAAGCTTAGGTGATAAGGTCCACCACTTGGTGGCCCTGGAACAGATGGAAGGATTGGGTGTGCCCAGGGACCTCTTACTTTCCATATTAGGAGGCAGGAGCATGGATTTCCTGCCTACTAGATTAAATATGATGGAGAGGAAAGGACATTCTGCCAGAAGAACAACCAAGTGGTACTAGAAATAGAAGTAGATTTTGGACAAGTCCTCCATTTATTCATTTCAATTGATTGACTGATTCCTTCATTCCTCATTAACGATTGATTACCGTTTGTGAGGTGTTAATGGTGAACAAAACAAAGCCCCTAAAATCACCTACATTCTAGTGAGAGGATAATAGATTAACAAGTAGCTATATTACATGGCAGGTAGTACTGTGAAGAAAAATAGAGCTGGACATTTGTTTGCAAAAGAATAATATTCTAACATGATGCGCCTATCCCATGAGTAGTTCAAAAACACTCTCACTCCTCTAGAAGGAGACAGCTCAAATGTTCACCAGGTTCTGCAGACATCTCCCAGTCTGGGACTCTGAGTATATCCATTCCTTCTCCAGTTTTATTGTAATCCCTGTTCAATGTTTATAACCACAAGTAAAGCAACACACACTTATCATAATGCATGTGGAGGTGTTACAAACCTCACTCTGAAGGTTTCTGAGCTGATGGTCAATCTACAAAATTGGTCAGAACAAAAATCCAGCCAATATTTTTACCACTTGGGATGCAGCAGAGAATAAAACATCACAAAAAGTATATGTTCTGGCATTTAAGCAGTTTCAATAACTCAGTAAATAGAATTCGCTCAGGCACTAGTGATTACTCTGGATAAGATGAACATGGGCAGTGTGGTGGAGGGTGAATTGGAGCCGAGTTGAACAGAGGGTCACCTTTCTCAGGAGGGACATTGGCACCCAGACTTCTTTTTTTAAGATTTATTTATTTATGCATGCAAGAACTGGGGTATAGGCCAGAGGTGTGTGTGGGCTGCTGGTGGTGAGAGGATTCACCAGAGACAAAGTGGGGAGCAGAACAGGCAGATCTACTGAAGTATACTGCTGAGGGGAGCAGCAGGCCAGGCAGGAGAGGTCTGCTGCGCCATGTGGGTTAGCTCCCTGGCTGGGGATCGAACTCGTGCTGCAGCGGCCACAGATAGCTTTATAGTGCTAAGACTTAACCAGTTGTGCCACCAGGGAGACCCTGGCACCCAGACTTTAAAGATGAGCAGGAGGCAAAGATAAAGAGATGGAGAGGTCCCAGTGGAAGGGATGTAATATGCCCAAATTTAAGTTGGAAAAGTTGATGTGTGAATAAGAGGGCCCTAGTGGCGGGGCTGAGAAAATGGAGTGAGAGAAGAGGAGCTAGGCTGTGTCTAAATAAAGAGGACACTGAGGTCACGAGGAGGAGTTAGGATTACTTGAAATGTAATGGGAAGCCACTGCCAGTAGAGAAATGATAGATTCTTATTCATACTTTAGAGAAGAACAGTTTGGGGGGAGAAAAGGCAGAAGAAAGGAGACTGATTTGAAGGTTATTGCATTAGTCCAGTCAAGAAGCTATAGTGGCAGTGACTACAAAAGACACATACATCTTTGGGTGCTCATTTCCCAGTGCTCAGGGAGGAGAAAATGACCAGTTCTAATTCAGTGGGGGCAGTACTGTGAATTCCAGGGGAAGTACTTCTCCTTTGAGTGACTAAATACAGTTTTGACAGAGCAGAGTTACTGGATGGGAGGTAAAGCACTTACAAATGTATTATTTAGTAGTCATAAGCAACCCTTGTGTTTTGTTTACCCTTTGCTTCCGGCCCCTGACAGGTGATGAGCATCACCTTACCAGGCACAGAGTTAAAACACATGCCCATCCAAAGTGGTATTACAACTTCAGGGTGTGTCCCCGTGCTTCCTCCATAACTTTGGATTTATTAGGCCATTACTCTGTTTGATAGGAACCCGTGCTTTTGCATGATGGTCAGTGAGATAAAACCAGCGATGAGGGCCAGCTTCATCACTAACACGGTCTGACCTGCATGATCTAAGCCTGCCCTATGAACAAAGCTGTGAGTAACCCCATTTAAAAATGACTCAATTCATGTAGTAGGAAATCTCCAAATCTCATGAGCAGAAGCCTGACTTGACCACAGCGATAGAAAATAAGGTCCCTTGGCAACCACCAAATCAGGTGGGTCTCAGACTCATGGACTCTTGCCTATCACTGTGCTTTTCTCACTGAGGAATTCTTGGATGGAAGTATTGGTGTGTGAAATGCCAGAGCAGCAGAGGTATGACAGAAGGAAAACAAATCCATATCTGGAATAAATCCCTTTTCCAGTAAGATCACCTCCTCCTCTATTATGAAAAGGGTCCATTGTAATCAGCTTTCTACAAGCAGCTATCTGACTCCTTCATGGAACCATGTCATTAACTTTGTTGAGGGGACACCCTGTGGTTTAGCCTGGACTTGGCATCCATTTCTGCCACATGGCTTTTTTTTTTTTTTAACCCACTGAATAAGCATCAGGATGACTAGGAATGAAGATTAAACATTTACAAAGTAGGACAAAATGTCCACACAATTTTTAAATAGCCTCTTTTGCAGTGGGATTCACATAGGACACAACCAGGCACTTATATGGAACAGAGGATTTTCTCATACTTTTGACTATATTCTGCTGTATCGTAATCATACTTCTTCTCCAAACCAGTCTCTAACCCATTTTGTTCTTTCTGATTCCCTTCAAGCCAAATCATTTGATCGTAACACGAATCCATACAAGCCTTCTCTCCTTTCAGTCAGAAGAATTAGGAAGGGCATTCCTTAGATTTTACCACTGAGGGATTTCCCTTTCCTGGGGTCACCATTACCAGGTAAATAATGGAAGATCCCCTTTGGAAGGTGAGAAGGAAGTTATAATAGTAGGATACCTACCACAGGTTACCTGGCTTCTGCATCATAAAAACCTTGAGTCTGAGACCCACTTGATTTGGTTGTATAACAAGGGACCTTATTTTCTATCGCTGTGGTCAAGTCAGGCTTCTGCTCATGAGATGTGGAGATTTCCTACTACATGAATCGAGTCATTCTTAAATGGGGTTACTCACAGCTTTGTTCATAGGACTGGCATAGATCATACAGTCAAATTGTGTCAGTGATGAAGCTGACCCTGCTGTCTGGTATAAAAACTCCTCATTTTTCCTGTGACTAATGCCCCATGTCTATGAAAGTACTAGAATTCTTATTAGCAGAAGTTGCCCTAATCTAGAGAGATTAGCCATACATTGCTTATAAAAGTTGCTGCTACTTCATCATCTGGTTTGAGAGATAGAGCCCAGAAGAGGGTGAGTGTGTGACAGGACCAGCCCTGAATTTCTGTCTCCCATCTTTGCTTCCTTCCTTCCCATATAGCAAGAGCAAGCCTTTCAAGTACCTCACAGGAAGTCCAGTTTGGGGTCCAGGTTTATATCCCATCCAAGTGCTGGAATGTCACCCAGCTTCATGCCCTATTCGTTGAATGCAAAATCTCTGGTAGATACCACCAAGTGGATAAATTTGGTTTAATCTAAATTATGTTTGGTAAATATTCTCTGTGAACCTTGTTTGGATTCTGATATCAATAAAGCAACTTTAAAAAGATCATTTTGAGGCAAGTGAGGAAATTTTCATATGCAGTGATATCAGTGAATTATAGTTAATTTTGTTAGTTGGAATAATGGTTGTATCGTTATCTTGAAGACCTTATATGTTATGGGACATACTGAAATTTTTTTTGCAAGAAATGATATGTGAAATTTGCTTTTAAATACTCCAAAAATATTGGTGGGAAATATTTGAAAAAATTGTAAAAAATGTTGTTATTTGTGAATTCACATATTAATTTCTCTACTTTTGTATTTGAAATTTTCTACAGTAAGAATTTTTTAATAATATAAATGCCCTCTTCCCTGATCAAGTGCTCTCAAAATCTCCATGTCAAGAAATGTCTACAAATTTTTCTCAAAATGCACAAACTTGAATAGTAGCTTTTTATTTTTTCCCCAGAAATAAAATCTACTCCTTTTCGGTACAAGTGAGCACTCCCTTTTCAGAACTTTGCAGTACTAACTGTGCTCTTTTCTACCACTGCTACTCCTCTCTTTCCTTACTTGTATTTGCATTTGTATTTGTCCTATCTTTTTACTAGCTCACATTCAGTGAAAAGTGACATGGAGCAATCCACACTAATCTTTATAGACCACATGGCGGTGATACTTGAAATAATAGAATCCAGATAGTGAAATAATAGAATCCAGATAGCGAACCACTTATAATTACTTTTGTAAAGTTCATGGATGAGAAGCTACCTGCCAAACCATAAAATCATGATTGCTCTATTGGTGATTGTGTTTGTATTCCTTCCTTACCCTAGGTCTTAGCAAGCATGCCTGCACTATGAAAACGCTTAAAGAATTATCTTTGCTGCCTTTTGCTTTCTTTTGTAAAACTTTCTTTTATATCCAAGGCAACCCGTTCCATACCAGCCTATTTGTGTTCCTAATTTTCCCATTCTTAACTCTGGGTTCCTTCCATGGTTTTCAAAATTATTCTTTTCATGTCTTCTCATTCTTCTCCATTTATCCCACCCCTGGAGTTCAGATTAGTCTGCTAGTATGATATAAACCAAGTGATTATCTTAATTTTATCCTAGAAAGGAGAACATCCACTTTTCATAGCTGTTATACTTGAGCGCAGTCTTTATGGGTCAGAAGCAAAAAGCTACAGCATGCCTATACATTGAAGTCAGTAAATTTGGTTTTACCATTAAAAATATATAGTTTAGTCCTCACTTAATGGCATTGATAAGTTCTTGGAAACTGTGACATTAAACAAAAGACCAGGTAATGGAAACCAATTACTTGACTGATGTTGTTTTGTTCGAAGTCAGCTGGGATTCTTTTTTCCTCATTAATTTTGTAATGAAAGAGTGTTATTTGAGGACTTGCTGTATATGTTACATTTTTAAAAGTCTCTTTAGTACTATATTTGAGCATTTTGTAATAACACCAGACAAGAAAGAGAGAAAAGGGCAAGATTAGGTAAGAATAATTGCTAAATATGAAAAACAGAAAATTTTCTGAGAATGCAAATATGATGAGTAGACTTGATTAGACATTTTGAGGCTTTTTAAGTTTTTCTAAATTATTCAAATAATTGATTTGATTTTTTTTACTTTTCTTAAAACATACATAGTCACTTCTTGCAGGCTAGAATGAAGATCAAATAAAGCCAGTCTACCTCTCTATTAGGCCAGGATCTCACAGACTTCAGCAGAATGATGTAATAATTTGTTAGGAATAGTGTTGTAAATCTTAACTACCTAGTTACTTTTTCATTAGATGACAATAAAAAACTAGTCCTTTAAAGGCAGTGTGTGTGTGTGTGTGTGTGTGTGTGTGTGTGTGTGTGTGTGTGTGTATTTATAAAAAGAACATCTTGGTCTATAAAGTAGTGAATGATCCAAATTCTGTGCTGGCTAAAATTTCTGTAAAAGATCAGAATCAGATTTGGCCAATGATTGGTGAAAGGAACAATTCTGAAAACCTACTGCAAGATTTAAAAAATTTTTGGTTCTTCTGTCAACAAAGTAACAAGTACAAAATATGATAGACTGCATTAAATTGATCATTTTACCAGGATCTAGCACTAGAACAGAAAGTTAGTGTTAAGTGTGGGGAATAAAGTAAATTGGAAATTTTCAAAATAAATTCCTTAGTGATAGCAAATCCAACATACTGCAATTTTCCTTTTGCCACAGAATAATTAAACACTATTTTAGAGAAGAATTTGACTCTAAAAAGAATGATGGCAACAGTGACCACACCTGCAATTAATATTGCTTCCACTCTGTATATCCAGGTGGAGAAACCTGTCCATGCTTTTGCCAAGTCAGGGGATGAAGACTAGAGCACATCCTAGTTAGCGCTTTGTAAGCTCAGTCAACGCCTTTTTGGGTGGATCCAGTGGCTTTTATAATTTTTATTAAAAGCTGCATACTGGCCAAAGGCATTGGCTTCTGCCTACTGTCTTAACGTCTGGACAGTCACCTCTCTGGCTTCTCCACGCAGAAGTGGGTGCTGTTCTTCACAGGAGCACAGAGTCTTGGGGTGCCTAGTGGGCAGCGTGCTGGTGTGGTACTCCGCGGGAACATCAGACATCCGACTTGCTAGAGCCAATGATAAGGCAAAAGGCGTAAGAGTAAACGCGCAACCAGGCATTCTTTTAGAAGACTTTAGAAAGACTCAATCTCTTCCAAGCTGGGCACTCCAGGCCTGCCACCCCACCTGGCAGTGACCCACAGCGGAGCGGTTGCTGGGAGCGGCCTCTGCCCGCGTGACTGACCGTGCGCTGAAGCGCCGGAGCGCTGCCCGCCAACGGCCACCCCACAACGGCTACAGAAAGGTCTTGCTTTCATCAGGTAACTGCTTCTTGTACAGATTTAAGGTTGGTTTTTCTGACGAAAAAGACAGTGTATTGAGACACTTTCCACTGTCGTTAATGCCCCATAGTTTCAAAGTGCAATTGGGGGTGGGGGAAGAAAAGGGGTAACTCGGGGGTAACGTTTTTTCCGAGTCTCCAGCTCCTATTGCTTCAGTTTGATTTTATATTATAATATAGGCATTGTCCAGAAACAGGAAAAAAAATCCTTGTATATGTATTAATTTTCCCCACTTAGGAACTAGTATAGATTGTAAAAGTGGGTTTATTCAACCCTATTATGAAGTTGATAAACTTAGTATTATACAGAAATTATATAGAACTTGCCATTAAGCTTAATGGAACAGTGGTGCTTTAGGAAATGTCCACAGTCCTCTAAAACCTTTCTGAGTTGACTTTTGGTTTATCAGATATGTAATATTCTTTATTATAAGTGAGGCACTATGGTGATGAGGATGCCAGAGACTGTTCTCACAAAACTTTGAATATGATACATAGGCATGTAAAACCACTGCAACAGTGCATGGGTTAAGTGTAAATGGAAAGCATGGAAACCAGAATCAGAGAGTCCAGAGACTTCCTGGAAAAAATGACATGAAAGCTGAGCCTTGAAGGAATGGGTGGGAGTTAGATTAAATTGTTAGTAAGGATGGGTGTTTTCCAGGCTGAGGAAACAGCATATGAAAAGGGTGAACGCTAGAAAAAGGAAAGTACATTTGAGAAACCCGTTGATTGGAGGATTGTGGGTATTATTAAGCTGTTTGACATTGGGAAACCAGGGATCAGGGTAGCCCAACAGAAACACTGTTAGCCCACGCACAGGCTTACCAAATCAAGATGGCCTCCAAGGGCAGAGTGAGGCCTTGTCACTCATGCTTTGTGTCTGCTTTAGTGACTGTCACTCCCTGCTCATTGATTGAGCTGTTTCTTATCAGGGGCTAAGGGCATGACCCCAAATCTATTTATGACACTGTAGTTATTATAATTAATGAAACACATTTAGGTATATAAACAAATGAAATGTAATATGAGACTAAAAAGCAACTCATGTCTATGAAAACTAAATGAAATACTTTAGAGAGATTCAGTGATAAAAGTAAATTGCTTTTCAACATATATATTTCTCTCTTTTTTTTTTTTGTAAAATTAGATGAGAATCGACAGCTATAAAAATGATAAAATTAGGAAATCTATACTCAGAATGCTTCACATGTGTGTCTGGCTATTACTGTGCTTTAACGAAGCCAGAACTGGAAGTTACAGTTGTCACATTCTGGGTGTGGCCTGTGCAGTAAACAATGCATAGTTCCTGTCAGATGATGTATTTGAAGACTTCCTAATACATAGCAGTTGCACCTTTATGTGGTTTAAATTGAAATGTTTCTGATACAGATAAATGTCCATTGTTTCTGATTTAGGACTTCTAGGCAACCTGATTGGTCCCTGTAGTCACAGCTGGCTTAAGTGAAGGGATAGGTTGAAGGGTTGAGAGGCTAGACTAGATATCAGACTACTATAGGTATTATGAAGGAACCTGCCCTTTCAAGGTCTCCTTTTGGGGGATTTGGACTTCATTCTGGGGACAACTGGGAGCTACTGATGGGTTATAAGTGGAGTAATAACCAGATTTGCATTTTAGAGAGATCATTAGCTAGATTGTAGACCTTCTTGGAGAAGTCTTTTGCTTAATAAGGTGGGCAGGAACTAGAAACAGTAGTGCTGAAGATGTGAAAACTTGGTCATCAAGCTAATTGTCTGGATGTTTTGGGCGCCAACACCTAGATGCCTGGGTGATGGAAGGCTTAGGAGAAGGGACCACAAATGGATTTTGTTCCCTGCCAGGCTTGTTAAGTTGGGGTGCAGATGGGACTACTAAGTAGAGGTGTCAACATGACGTCCTCTTAAGGGTCTGATATTGAAGAGGGAAACAGGCTAGAGGTAAAAGCTTTGGGGTTCATCAGCTAATGGATGGTTGTTCTTAAAGCCATGGTAAGAAATGCTATAATATGTGTGAAAACTAAGAAAAGGATCAACACTACTAAGGGACCATAAATAAAGTGAAATTCCCAAACAAAATGGAAAATGAATGGCGAGATAGTTAAGTGATGTCTCAGATGTCACAGGAAGCACCACAGGATAAAGTGGTCAGCAGTGGTAGATTTGACCAGACTTAATGTAGAGACTGAAAAATATCCTTGGGCTTTAGTACTAAGAAGTTTATTGAACTTGACAAAGTGGTTTCAGTTCACTGGTAGGGCAGAGCCAGAGTGCAGTGGGAAGGTAACTGCCACATTGTGAGGGAAAGTCAAGATGTGAAATTTTAGCGTGAAGATTATTTATCAGTTTTGCTTATCTGTGTTGATTTTCTGATTTTAATAGCTGAGACTTTCCCATAAATGCCAGTACTGATTAAAAACAATTTGTTCTGCTCTCATATTAAAAAAATGTTTTGGCTTTATATTATAATGGATGAAAGCTCATTATTATGTTTCTGTTTATTTTTATAAAATATTTTTTAACAAAATAATGTTAATTATGTATCAGAAAACTCTGTTTCTTGGTTTAGAGTTGATATAATATCCCAACATTTAGGAAGAAGAAAATTAAAATTCTTGCAATGAAACTAATAAATTTATTACAATGCTTTGTTTTTGTTTGGTCAAAACAAGGTAGTTTTTCCCCTTTGACCTGATTTTTATTATTGCTTAAAAAATCCTACTTCTAATTTGTGGCAAACAAGTTTAGCCCACAGATAATTTGGTTACAAACAGATCACAATATAGTTTTGTTTTCCTTAGCATGAGAGAGAAGAAAGCATGAGGAATTGTTAGTAACTAGAGTTAATGATTCACAAAAGGAAGGGGACTTATTCATTTCTTCTGGCATTGTTCCAATTGTTCTCATGAACATTAATTTTCTTACTAAAACAGATGATTGAATCCCAATCCTGTTCACTAACTATGACCTTAGAAAAGTTACTTAACCTCAAGTCTTAATGTCCTGTCAGTTATAGGGAATGTGTGAAAATAACCTGGCACACAGTAAATAGCAGCTTATCATTATTACAAAGATTGAAAAAGAAACATTAATTTCATAGTGACAAGGGATGAGTAGTTGGCCAGAGATCCTTGAAGTTACTGATTTAACTCTATAAACCAGTGGCTTCACCTTAGACAAATCATTTAATGTAATGAGTGAAGTCCCAGAGCACCAGGAGTCTATATAGAACAGTGTTGTTTATTTATTATCCAGATGTAGATAAAACAAATTAGAAATGCATGAGAAATCATATTATTAGGGAAATAAGAAACTACCTAAGTGTTTTCTGTACATTCTCTTGACCCAAAATTTTAGGCATTATCTAATGATTTTCCAAAGTACCCAAAAACCACTATTTTTTTTGTTAAAAGGTAAGAAAGAAAAGCAGTAGCAGATGATGAGGGTATGTGTATATGTGTAAGGACTTTGAACTTGTTTTGAGGACACCAAAAAGCCTTTTTGTCTGATCTCTTACTGTCAGGATTATCTCTTTCTGGGTCTGTTTTTCAAAAGTTTTCTTTCGGTACAGAATCAGAGAATAAAAAAAAATCAGTTCTCATTTGCTTAGCACCTATTGAGAGTGATAGTGCGCCCAAGGTTCTCAGGAAAGGTGGGTTGAAGCATTGGTAACAAAGACTGTTGATTGTTGGGTGTGAATGCAAGTGTGTTGTCTAATTTCTGTCTCCCTTTCCACCGTTCTTTATAGTCTAATACCAAGGGACCTTGGGTGTTGGTGATACTTGTTTTTGAAACAAGAAGAGTCAGTTAGTTTGCCTTGAGGCAAGTACTTGCTGTAAAAATGTTTTCCTGACTGATAACACTGTGCACAGTAAAATTATTCCTCTGCTCATGCCCTGAGCCTGTGGATTCCACAGTCAGAAGACTGAAGAAATTATGAAAGGGAACAAATATTGCAATCATGGAGGATGGTGTTTGAGACAATGTTTCCTGCAAGATTTAGAGATTGTATTAGTTTCAATAGCAGTTTTCTTCCCTGGCATTTTATACCTTATCACTGACTATAATCAAGATTTTTAAAGGGGAACATACTGTCCTAGTTCCTGTTTCAGAAAAACATTGTAAGTATCTAACACTTTTCCAGCAAACTCCTGAGATTATCTTCTAACAGTTAAAATATTCTCATTTCTAAAACTTGGATTTGTGCAAATCTTTCTAAGCTAGACAGCTTAGGTAAAAAGTCTTCAAAATATCACGTGTCTAATACTAAGTTTCAGAAACTGGATTTTAAAAGGTAAAGAAAATATTAAAAGTCAGAAGAAAGAGAACAAGAGATCTAAACATGGGGTAAACAACTAAGTGTCTGTATGCTGTACATATTGCTGGCCTTACGGCTGAGAAAGTCAGGGTTTAAAAATATTCAATATCTGTTACTTGGTTAGCTAAGTAAGATTTAAGTCATACATAGAGGAGCTGGCATTCTAACCAGACTGACGTGAAAGCCCAGATTGCTTTTCACTTTTTATCACCCACATGCTATGCCTTTCTACCATAAAACACAAAATTATGTGCACAAAAGTATACCTGCTTGGCAATTTTTACACCATGCCCTTATGAAATAAATGTTACATGTCAGTTATATCTCAGTTTGTTAAAAGACCACACCCTGATAATTGCCTTTTATTAAAATAAACTAAGAAGTAAAATTCATCTAGTATTTATTTTGCCCTTGTTATTTTGAAACATGACCAGTATGAAGGATCTGAAGAAAAAGATAAATGCAAGTGAATAATTATATTGGTCTTTAAAGGGTGAAATGTCCACATGTGGATTAGAGAGGACAGAAAAAGCCACAGACTTAAAATTGATGGCATCTTATCTTTTTTACACAGTAACTTTATTTTTGTTTCTGAGGTAATCTAAAAGTTTTGATCAGTGCCCAGGAAGTCTCATTTGGAGCCATTTTTGGATAGGAGGGGGCAAGGAGTAGGGGGAGATGACAGAAAGTTTCTTTCAAACCACTGAGAGCACATTTTACATCACTTAGTGTGTTCAGTCCACATTTCCCAGGTTAAAAAGCAAGAGTTCTGAAGGTACAAAGAGATACTTTTTCTTTCCCTCCATAGACACTTGGTACTTCTCACCCGCTTGTTCTTGTGACTGGGCTTCACTTCCTGTGTGCACTATTTAAGTGAGTCCTCCCCTCTGTGGTGAGGAGTCTGGCTGCTGAATGTCTCAGTAAGGCTTGGGTTGAGCTGTCTTAGCTATGCTGAGCAGGCAGCATGCTGAAGCAGTGCCTGCAACTATATGTCAGTATGTGCTAGAAAATGTCATGTTAGATGTTATTTAAATGTCTGCGTTATATTTTTTCAGCCTTCTCTGGGAACTCACTTAACTGTGACCTGTAGATTAATAATCCATTCAGAATAGAGGGATCACTCAATACTCATTTATTCTAATGGTCTAGGGAATACTGGTATGAAAAGCTGATAGCAAGTGTAGCAGAGTATTTCCTGTTAAGGAATCCTCCAACCCAGCTTTAGGAACATTAACCCCCCCATCGACCGTGGGGAACAGGGAATGAATGTGCATAGTTCCTTGCTGTGTTACTCTTCATTCTGGGTGGTCATTGCTTATTTGGAAATTTGGATTCTGGCTCAGTCCAGCCAGAGATGAGGGGGCGCCTTGGTTCTTGGTTGATGTGGTTTCTATCTTTGAGGGCATTTTCTAAAACTGATCCTGGTTCTGTGCCAAAGAATAGCATTATTCTCTCCTTCTGGTACCTCCTTTGGTAATGGCACTGTATCCAAAAGCTAATGCGGACATCAAGTTCTGGAGAAAATCCTGGATTAAGGGCATCTCTGTGCTATGCAGGGAGGTTGTTGCTTGGGTGAAGCAGCAGCAGCTAGAAAACTTTGGTTGCTAGCAAATAACCAATGCTGGTATTCCTTCTGCACAAAATAGAAGGTTGTTGGTCATATAAGAAATGATTTACCATATTGTACTTAAAATAAGAAGATATCAGAAATTTGGAGTGGAGTGGAACCTAATCAACCTCAAGAAACAATCCTGAAGAAGTCAAGTGACAGCCACTGGTTTGAGTTTGGAGCATCCCTACTAACTTTCCCAAAAGTTTCATGGCATTTCTTTTCAACATGTATGTTTATAAATATAATCTGAGTTTTAGGGCCACTTTGTTGAAAATAATTTTAATTTCTGTATCTACAGAATAAAAGTGATCAGAAGATCCTATGTTTTCAACTTTTGTCCCCTCAGATTTCTAAATGATATTAATACATGGTTTGGAATTCTCTGCTCTCCTTGTGAGACTAATGCCTTTGCTTCAGTCTTTCAGTGTTGCCAAAATCAGTGTTTGTAACTTCCCAGTCCTGAGCAGATGGTGTAGTGGTTTCTTATGCAAGCAGAATAGATTAACGTGTGGTGGGGGTAGTAAGGGCTTAAGATTTCTTTAAACTGTGTTTAAGATTTTAGTTGCAGTATTCTTTATTGATCTGGTAAAGATAGGCATTAATCACTAAAATAGGGTCTTCCAGAAATATTTTAGAAGGTTGCTGGATCTGTATCCCTTGAGAAGATCTCTCATTTAAATTCAGGTTTTGTTTATTTACTTTTTTCCTTTTTATCTTTATTTTTGTTTTGAGTGTGCAGTAAAGTCAGTTTATTTAGTGAATTCCTTTAAGTTTAAGATCCTAAAATCCCAAGGAAATTAATCTAGTGCCCTGACCCTATTTCTGGATTTGGAAAAAGTTCTTGGGAAACAGAAATTATTCATTTTCATTCTACCAATGAAAATGAAAGTGAACAAATAGACTGTTAAGGCTATATTGAGGAAATGTGGCAAAAAGATTTTTTTCTTTTGAAAACTTATAATTTAACTCAAATAACTTTAAGAAAATGAAAGCACCCTGGATTTTATTTGCCTCCTGGTGAAATTTATGTTTTGTTAGACAGAATTCCCACCAGAATTAATTCCTACTTTTCACTGCTTAGTATGTTTCCTGCCTTCATTTTACCTATTTGTTCCACGGTCTTCTTTAGTTTGAACTGATGGGGGAAAGTATGCTACCATTCAAGATGTTGTCTCAAAGCAGAGTTTCTTGAATTGCTTCGAACATCATTTCTCAAACATGAATGTACATTTGAATGCCCTAGATTTTGTTCAAATCTAGGTATTGAGTCCACAGATCTGGGCAGGACTGGAGACTTCCCTTCTTACCAGCAACCAGGTCATGCCAGTGCTGCCAGCCCTTGGGCCATGGAGTAGCAAGGGTCCTTAGGACACTTTCTCTGAAGTAGTAATATGTGTTACTGTGAAAAGAAAGTTTTGTGGTCTTGTAAGATTGGGAAATTCTGTGTTAAACAAGGTTATCCAGATGTCATTATTTTTACTGCTTTGAGCCTGTGGTTATTAATATATCCTGTGGATTTCCAAAAGGTAGACAGTGGTTTGTTGTTTTTGTTTTGTTTTTTAACTTTTCATGGACCATATTAAGCAACTAGCATTCCATTTGGAAATACTAAGGAACGTTTACCTTATAGAGAATAATCTGCTTTGAAAACATATTTCAAGATGTTATCCAAGTCTGTTATTTAAATACCTTCCACCTTTATCCCAAAAAAATATGCCCCTAATGAATGAATTATGCATTAATCATTTAAAAATTGTGACTTTTAAACATTAAAAATAAATTTTGAATGAAAGAGTTGAAGCCAACCTGGTTTTATGAGTGGGGGGGGAGGGGCGTGCACATGTATTTGTGCCTTTTAACTTTCTGTGGATTATTGAAGCCATGAGTTCCTCAGGAAACTTTCCTTAGCTGGATTGAAGGGTGGAGTGCCCAGGTCAACAGAAATAGTCACAGATAGGGGCCTCCCCCGTGGCGCAGCGGTTAAGCGCTGCGCTGTGGAGCTGTCGGCTGCAGTGAGGTGAGTTCGACGCCCGGCCGGAGAGAATCCCACATGGCACGGTAGACCTCTCCTGCCTTTCCCGCTGCTCCCCTCAGCAGTGTATTTCTGATCTGCCTGTTCTGCTACCCACTCCGTATCTGGTGAACCCTCTCGCCGCCCCACGCCTCTGGCCTGTACCCCAGCTTGTATGTATAAATAAAAAAAAAAAATAGTCACAGATATTCAAAGGTAAGAAGAGCCTGCCATACAGCACATTATCATTTATAATATAGCACCCTGTCAGTTTGGGCATCGTAACTGCTCATATAGATTAGAGTCTGTGCTGTGAATTCTGTGGGAACTAGCACATTGTTATTGACCTCACTTGTTTCAGGAGAGATTAATCCTAGTAAAGTACCATATTGCTCTAAACATTTTGTGATATGTGCTCAATCACCCATTGAGGATTATTGGTACCCCAGGAACCCACTCTAAAGATGGCAAACAAGGCTACCTAGAGATTTGTAAGCTGTCCTTAATGTAGTTCTGCTAAAGGAGACTGGATCCAGGCTGACTTCAAAGCCCATCACAGTAAGGCATCCAATCATTCACTGGCACTATCATTATTTAACCAGCATTTATTGAGGGGTCACCATGTGATCACAACTTTGCATGCACTGTCTTATTGTTCATGAAGTTAAAAAGGCAGTATCTTCCTGTCACAGAGACATGGAAGGAAGCACACTGTTAGGAATTGTTTCACCATATAAAAGCCTTGCTCCTTGTAGATAACTTGGAAAAAATTGAAACCTGTTGAGGAAATAAATAACCCATATGTCATCTAGGGAAATATTTTTTAAGTTTTCTTCACTTTAGATAATAAATATTTGAAATAGGGAAAGATATTACATATTACTTTTGTATAGTGAAATGTATCCTTATTATGTTTTTTTAAAATGAAATCCCTCTTTTAAAGCGATCTATAGTTAGCACCATGCTGTAACAATTAACATAATGCTATATAATAACTCAAATTTTTGTCATGTCATAGTGTAAAATCCCAACTCCATTTTTGAACTCTGTAAACTCTGCTGTTTCTCCTGTAAAACAGATAGCTTTTTAAAAGCTCTCTAAAAGTCTAACTCAGGCTTTGGGGTTGTAATTAAAAGCAGCAAACACATATTCCACTGCCTTTATTGAAGGCTCTTGACCACACCTGATACACACTGGGTTGATATGTGTTGATTTTGCCTTCGTTTAGAATTTCCTCCCTGCCGGCCAGCCACTGATGTGTGGGGCCCGCTAACCTCAGCTGCACTGAGCTGTGAGCGAGCTGTCAGTTTCTGAGCAGGCTCCGCCGGGAGTGCACGCAGCGCCCAGCAGTGAATAAGCGATTTCTGCAGTTTGCGTCGCTGAGAGCCTGTGAGACGCTCCGTGATGCTCAGTCACACCCCAGTCCTCCTCTGAATGTGGCTGTTCTTCAAAGAGAAGGATGGTAGCTAGAGGGGAAATAGCAAGATTTTGGAGCCTGGAAAGCCTTCACATGGGTATGTGTGCAGAGAATATTCTGTCTTGGCAATGTTGCTGATTTGACTCTTTGCTTTTCAAGTTGCACTGCTGTCTTTTAACAGCTTCTTGTCAAATGTAAGTATGTATATGAAAGCTCATTTGTCTTAGTGTAGTGTCCTGAGGGTTGTGGTCATAGTACGTTAAAGAAATTGGTTTTATTTGTGGTGCAGCAATTAGTATGAAATAGAAAATAAGAATCAAGCATGGGCTATCCGACAGGCGTCACAGATCTGGGTTTTATTGTGCTGGTATTTGCTTCTTTTCCATGAAATTCCTTTAGGCAAGAGTTATTGTTGGGCAGTATAAAAATATTCCTTGCTATTTTGGGGTGTGTAAGGTTTCAGGATATGAATTGATTTTTGAGAAATGCTGTGTACTGTTTTCCAAAGAGTGGTATTGCCCAGTGTTCACTTTTTCCCTGGTTATTCATCTCATTCTTTTCACTATTTTTGTGAGTATTGTCAAACAGACAAGTTCCTGTTAAAATGTGGAAGAGTTATAAATTGTAATCCATATAGTCTTAAAAAGAAGTAAGAGAAAAGACACTTCACAGAAAGAATTTTAACTGACTCTTGCGGATGTATACAATTGGGTGCTTTGGCAAAGTCTTGTTTCTGTGTTTACCTTAAGTCAGTGCCAGTAACTCACTGAAATGAATGAGAATTGTAGATGACAGCTGAGAGGGCGCCTTGGGCCCCCCCTGGAGCCACGCATTTTTTGGTGGTGCTTCTTCCTTGTTTGATTGGTTTTCTATGCTGGCTGAGAGCAGACAGGGATATGGTTATGACTTCTGTATCTAGAAGATTAAAAAAAACAGGACCAGCATGTACTCCATTTCACTAATGACAATTTGGAAAAAGAGAAAAAAGTTGCCCAGTGAATTCTGCATCAGACAGTGGGTTGCCTACCTAGGATATGTGTGTCTACGTGAGGCGTGATGTCCCAGAGTTCACCAGAGCTGGAGCTGGGCTGCCCTGGAGTGCGGAGGAGTGTTGGCTCTCTGCTGAGCGCCCATAGATGTATCTGCAAGTTTATTGCAGCCGGGCAGGCGAGTCCCAAGGGGGAGAGCAGAGGCGGCGGGTGGTGGTGATGGTAGCTCCACTGTCCTGCGGCTCCTCCCTCCACATTCCTCCACTTTCGGGCACGGTTCCTGGTCCTTCCCACACACACGCAAAGGCCACGGGGAGGCCCGAGCCAGCCTCGGCTCTGAGTTGAACACTGTCCACATAACTAAGGAGACCCAAGGTGTCAGAATCTTCTGTTTGAAGCTGGACACCTCTCCTGTCCATGGTGTCCCTTAGGGCTCCCACCTCCAGCCCTACTGCTGCTGGTGACTCTGTGTCCCTTGTACCGGCTGTGATGAGAAAGAAGCAGTTCTCAGTGCCTCTCTGGCTGGCAGTACTGCTTCTTTGGGATCTTCTCTTTTCCTGCCCTAAATGTTCACTGGTGTCCCAAAGACTGTGTGACAACTGAAAATGGCAGCACTGACAGCACTCAGTCAGCTTTAACTGCTACACAGCATAAAGTATAGAACTTGCTAAAGTGGTGGGCTCTGTTTTAAGATCTCTGTGTGGGCAAGGTCAGAAAGAAGGGGATTGGGTGCCCTGAGTGCCAGCAGCATGTGTGGGTTGTCAGGTGTGGTTCTGTGGATGTGACCAAGAAAGAGACAGGTTCACCAGACAGATCTGGGTTTGAATTCTAGCCTGCCACGTGGGAACAGTTAATTAACCTCTCTGAGCCACAATTTCCTCCTCTATAAATGGACAGTAATAATTCCAGGATGCTTACAAGGCTCAACGAGATGATTTATACTAAGTGCTTAGCGTAGTGCCTGGTATATACTTATGTTCATTGCAGGGATGTGGTGACACTAGAGGATTCCCTCCCATTCTGCCCCAGATCGGATGGGTTCATGCTCAGGGTTTGTATAGCCAGCCATCAAGGCAGCTGGAAACTGTTAGGGAGCATCCAAGTAAAAGAAAGGGACCCAGTACATAGGCCATCGGTGGCAGCTAGAATGGACAGGGGAATCCATAGTCAGAACCGCAAACCCAAGGCAGAAAAGCAACTTGTTGAAAAAACAGACTGCACAGCACAATCCAAAGGTAGAATCTGAGGGCTTCTGGCAAGACACTAAGGAACCCAGAGCCTAAATCCTAGGTCTGAGTAGGGCAGGGGACAGAGGACAAGCTTCGGAAACAGATGAGAGTCAAGCTTCAGGTCGGGGACTCTCTGCTCATTTTGCTCCAGGGGTGGGTGGAGAGAGGAGCAGAGACCCCGGGGCATTGACTGCTCGGGGCTCCTAGTCTAGACCCCAGATGCCTACAGACTCTTGTGTGAATGCTACAGGCATATGTGACACAGCTCTAGGTAAAGATTTAGCTTTAAATTGAAAGAAGAGAAAATTATTTGCAAGTAGCTTAAAATAAAACTTTTATTAAGCCATTTGTAAAAACAAAATCTACTTTCAGGAGTTTAGTGTAAATCAAGTTCAGTCAATCAAGTTCAACCAGTACTCATCACAGCAGAAGTCAAAAGTAGCCCCAAGTTGAACAGAGACGTAAAAGCTCTATGCAGAAGACCCTTAGACAGTATAAAAGATTATCGACGAAGGCCTGCATGTCCATTTCTAGGCCCCTTTGGGGGATCTTATCAGTATACTTAAAGGATTGAAAACTATTTATGGAAAATAGTTTGAAAGTCTAGATTAGGCATTATAGTGACTTTCTTGACAGTAACAAGTAAAAATTCTAGAATAGAAGACATTTTGTGCTTTAATTCAATCAGCTATCACTGACAAGCATGTTTCTTGTCCCTGAGAAAGTGATAATGGCAGATTGTTACTACAGAGGAGAGCTACAGTCTGGGAACCTATCACCAGGATGTGAGAGCTCGAAGGCCTTGAATTTGATTGGGTGGGACAATTGCCCCAGCATTGACCAAAGAATTTTGTCCTTTTTCTTTTTAAAAGTACAAGGAATATACAGAGGGCTAAAGCAGAGGTTATCAATCAGTGAGTACGGACTGTTGCCCTCCAACTTGTGACTGGCTTCATGGACAGGCAGCAAAACGTGTACATCCCAGACCAAATCGGAGTGTGAAAATTTAAAGTACATTTAACCTTAAGTTCCAACGGTTCCCATATTTAGCCAACTGTCAGAATCACTTGGAGAGTGTTTGAAAATACATTCTTAGCATATATCCCCAGCTTGTCTCTCCCACCTCTGGAACCTGATCCAGTGGTCCTGCGTAGGGCAGGCATCTTTCTTTTTCTAAACATTCTGTGTGATTGGATGCCATCAACCCCAGATGTTTGGGAACCACTGCAAAGAACTGGCCTGGAATTTGTACAGCATGTTTTACCATTGTAGGTCACCCCACTGTGGCCCAGCTTCATTTCCTCTGTCCATCGCCACAACTTGAGAGACACTGTTGGTGACCGTGGTTTGGGCCCAAACCTGCTTATAGTTCTGAACACAGGCTGCCTGCCTGCCTGTGTTTGCGTTTCCATTTTTGAGATGGGAAGTGAATGGCTTATCTCACTCCTGAGGAAGTCTGACTGATCAGCGGGAGGTTTTCTAAAACCTGTTTTGAACAGATTATTCTGAATGTGGGAATTTCCCTAAAGTCACTTGGGTTTTTAGCGAGGGGAAATCCCCACAGAGGCTACTCTGGCTGGGAAAGGAGTGGGGCTTGCTGGGGAATCAGTGTCGGTGATTGCCCGGCCCTTCCTGAAAATGGGACACATTCAATTTGAGGTCCTGACTCTGAAATGCAGCATGTTAGTACTTGTTTTATTTATTTATAACAAAGCATTTGACAGCCACCCTGTCTTCTGCCCCTCACCCATGAGACAGGTAAGATAGGTGGCATTTTTTTCATTTACCAGTGAGAAAACAAAGGCTGAGAGAGGTTGATTCTAAAGTGACCTCACTGAGACTCAAAGCAAGATTTTTGGACAGTTGGTTCAGGGCTTTTGAAATTCTTGGACTCTGATCACCAGCCCTTCACTGCAAAAATAAGCCAAACTTGTTGTATGTTAACATACAGCAAGCATATAATACTCCCACCAGGACGTGGACTATTTTATTTCTGTGTTTGCAGATGAAGTTCCTATGAGAAGCGCTTGTGCTATGGCATGTGTTACAATTTAGTTGTCCGTTGTTGGTGAGGGCTGATATTTCCTGTCATTGAAACTCACCTTTAGAATCAGCTGTCAGGTTTCATCCCTTCACAAATGTAAAATCTAAGTTCAGACAGAAGACTGTTCCTCTCTAGAGGGGTGTGAAAGCTGTTTATTATTGGCCTTTTAAAAAACTTATATTGTGTTTGCGACAGTTACTGCTGAATTTTTTTTTTAAAAAAAAAGGCATCTCCTTTACGGATAAGTTGTCGTCTCCAGTTCCAAAAGCTGTATCTGGCCGGGACTGGCCATGTGGACTGGGAGTGATTCTCCACTGGTAGCTGCAGCTCGAGAGTTGATCTTTTCACCCCAGAAGTAAAGATTTGGGGAGGAGAATTCAGAAGCTGAATCTTAAAATATGACTTTAGAAGGGACATGGCTGGTAAAGGGATAGATGTGCCACAGGAGGAAGGTGGCCCAGGTACAGAGCTGAGGATGACGGCCTTCCCAGAAGGATGTCAACTAGGACAATTAAACAAGAATAGTGCAAATTCAGTTTATATGTATTTGGAATATGTACGCATATTTAGTCTATGGAAAATGTATGCTGTCTCCCAATTGTCCTAGCCAGAGATGCATGCTGAAAAACCAGTGTGCAGAGCTTTTGGGTGATAGAGGGTGTTCTCATTTATTTAACTGCAGCTTTAAGAAGTGTATGGAAAGAGAACGCATTCTCTCTGCTCTCATTATTATATCTAGGAGTTTGTGGATTTTTAAGTGATTTCAGTTCACAACAGTCTTTGCTTCATATTTCTAAGATCATTTTCAAAGATGGCTTTTCCACACTATTTGGAGAGGAGAATTCAGAATACAACTTTATATATGTAGATATCATAGGATATTTTTCCATCTTAAAAAGAAAGAGGCCTCTGATGCCTGGATGGACTTTGAGGGCATTGTGCTATGTAAAATAAGCCTGTTAGCAATGAAATATCTAAAGTATCAAAATCACGGAAACAGAAAGTAGAAAGGTGGTTGCCAAGGAATGGGAGGAAAGAGGGAGAATTAGGGTATAATGCATATAAAGTTTCAGTTTTGCAAGATGGAAAAGTTTTGGAGATAAGCTACACAATAATGTGAATATTCTTCACACTTCTGAAATGCTTGCTTTGACCTTGCTCAAGTGGTTAATGTTATTTCTTCTATCACACACACACACAGAGAGAAATTAAATTTACTCTTTTATTTTTGCTATTAGAATATATTCATTTCTCTTAATGTTGCTGAAGCACGTTTTGAGAATTACATGTAGTTCTACATCATGCAAAATTCCCTTCAATAAGAAGTCGGCATTGTTTGTCTCAATGTATAGCCTTAAAGGTCTGAAGCCACTGAAGCCAAGTAATGTTACAGTCACTGAGGGGGGAACTGATCACGCATGTGAAAAGCCTGTGATGATTTACAGAGGCAGCACTCAGGCCTGTGGTTTGGGCAATGGTGGTAAGGTCTACTCAGCGGAGGTGGGCTGCAGCTTTGGCACTCCTGAGAAGGAAAGTTGTGTAAGTGGTGCATAGTCCGATTACAGAAGGCCTTGAAATACTGCAGAAGAATTCTGTCATAGTGCACTAGATGACTACTCTGTAGTTCCTTGTGGAAAGAATGAAACCACTAGTTAAGTAATTTAAGTAACGTAGAGTGTCTTGGAGGAGTGTGTCAAGACAGGAGGCATGAAGCCTTGCTAGGAGCATGTGCTAGCTAGAGGCAGGGTTGACTGTTGAATGTGAGGTAGGAAGACCTAGCACTGCATAGTCCAGTTAACTATCAGGCTTCTTGAACATTTAGTTCCCAACCATCAGCAATTTACAGCTGAGTTGAAAAGCATTTATTGGGTCCTTCTGTGCCAGGTCTTATGCTTGGCGCTGGGAACACAAAAGTAGAAATACTCTGTCCTTCCCTAAAGGGAGTTCTGAGGAGGGTAACACACATGTAAAAACAGTGAGTGTAGGGGAATAATAGAAAACTGTGCTATGCACAGATAGGGCATCAGAATACAGCATTAAAACCCTCCCATCTAAACACCAGATACTGAAAAACCCAACTCCATAACATGCACCTAAATTATAGGACAGGGACACAAGGAGTCATCAATTTAGGAGGGACTTCAAAGTCATGAAAACGGGCAAGGTCACAAAGAAAAGGATAAAATAAAACCCAATCAGATCACTGCAGACCCAGTTGGGAATAGGGATCAAGAGTTAGGAAGAGACGGGCCTCCTTGGTGGTGCAGCACTATGAAGCTATCCAGAGCCACTGCAGCACGAGTTCAATACCTGCCCAGGGAGATTCCCACATGGTGTAGCAGACCTCCCCTGCCTCGCCCACTGCTCTCCTCAGCAGTGTATTTCAGTCATTCTGCCTGTTCTGCTCCCCATTCTGTCTCTGGTGAATCCTCTCACCGCCCCCACCCCTCTGGCCTACACCCCAGCTTGTATGCATAAATAAATAAATCTTAAAAAAAAAAAAAAAAGAGGAAGAGAAGATGACCAGAAGGGACAGAGGATCAATAAACAATCTACTACCCAGAATGATGTGGAAGTACTAAATTTGGGGTGTTAATCTATTTTAACATTAAAGTAATTCTTTAATCTTAAAGTAGCTTTGTCTTATCCCTGATAACAAAGGTAGCTCTGGATGAGACAGCAACATCTAGTGGGGGTCTGGCGTGGGAACCTCCATTTCCTCTTCTGTAAATTGGGGAAACTGATAACTGCCATAACCCCTCCTGTGGATTATATGAGCTGATATCCCCACCAGACCCCAGCCCCACATGCACACACACAGAAGTGCCAGGCACATTGTCAGAGCCCAGTAAAATAATACTGAATTTCTATAATTTTTTCAGTTTACAGAGCGCTTATACCATCATTTCATTTGATGCTCACAGCAACCTAGTAATACATGTTGAGAATTTACAAACAACCCTGTGAAATGGATATTATTAGCCACTTTTAATGTATAAAAAACCTAGGAAAGGAACTTTACCAAGGAGCCACAATAAAATAAAATAGAAAACAAAAATTGTGCTGTACTTTTATTTGCAGCACAAATAAAACCCAGTTGGGAATAGAGATCAAGAGTTAGGAAGAAAAGGTGACCAGAAGGAACAGAGGATCAGTAAACAATCTCGTGATCTGTTTGATCACCCAGGCTCTGCTCTCAGTCTCCTGTATTTCTGTCCCTCCCTCCATCATCCAGGCAGCAGATATGTACCGAGCATGCGTGCAAGCCAGACAGGTGCCTGGGTACTAGGAATAGAGTTAAGAATAATGCAGACAGAAGCCATTGCCTCGATGAAGCTTACATTGTGCTTGGAGGTGGCAGAGAGCAAGCAAATTAGACTGTGGAGAAAAATAAATGGAAGGAAGGAGGTGGGGGTAGAGTTGGCAGTTTTAAGTGGGATGGTCAGGGAAGGACTTGCTGAGATTGTGTGCTTGGGGGCAAGGGTTATGAGGTACAGAAAGCAACATGCCCTCAGGAGTGGGCGCCTGGCCTGTGAAGCCAGAAGCCACATGGAGCAAGGTTGAATGAGGTGGGGGGAGATGGGGTCTGTCAGTGGGGAGAAGGGGGTGTTCTTCAGGGGCCAGGCTTTGTCCCCTGTGGATGATTTGGAGCAACAGAGTAACGTGGTCTAAGTTTGAATTGGGACAGTGACAGGAAGACCGGTGAGGGACTGCTGGCGAGACCTAGCCTGAGGGACTGAGGCTTGAGTCATGAGACAGCAGAAGCGGCCAGGCCTAGGATGCCTCCATGGGAGAGTCAGGATTCACTGATGATTTGGACATGGGATGTGAGAGGCAGAAGAAAACCAGTGATTTCTGAATAAACATGTAAACTGACTCCTTTTTTGCAGATGGATAAAGTGAGGTGGGAAGAGAAGTGACTTTGCTCCAAGGTGATGGAGCTGGGAATTTAGTAAAACTAGGACATAAGCACAACTATTTTACACCGCATTCCCTTGATGATCCCTTTTGCACATTCTATTGCTCCCACCCCAGGCCTGCCACACCTCACTTAGCCTCCAGAAGGCCACGTTGGCAGACTCCAGCATGTAGAGCCATCTTGCTTCTGCAGTGCCCACTGCTGCTGGCCCAGCTCATCCATAGCATTGGAACATTCACTATTGAAATCTTTCTCACGAGGCACCTCAGCCAGAGCCATTTCTCTCTCTCTGATAGCAACTTTGAGACCATCTAGTATGTGGAAGTCCGTATCTATTTCCAGAGAACTCTAATGGGGTCCTTTTTTTCTTTTTTTATTAGACTCCTGTAAATTGTGCATCGGTGCATTATTATACTGGCTTTTCCTCCCTTTATTGATTTTCACAACAGCAGCTAGATCAAATGGTAAAGAATTCTCCCTGGGGAAACACTGTTGAGTGGGTCTTTGAGGGGCAAAGTGTTATTTTCTGGGCTTTGCTGTGGGTAGGAGGCCGAGATACTTTTGTTTTACTGATCTTCACTTTTTTTGGCTCAACCACGGCTGAAATGTGATAATGAGAAATGCCATAGGTGCCAGGCTGTGCCAGATTCATTCTTGCTGAAATGTGAAGATTCCTGCCACTTTGGGGTCCCTGAAGATGGAGGGTTTGTATGTGTCCTCCTCACCCAGGAACATCAGGACATTTCAGCTATTAACTAGTTCTGTTGGGTACAGTGGTCTTAGCTGCTGCTCTGAGACCCTGGCTAGAGAAGCTTTGTTGTTGCTTCCTTTGTAGTCTCATGAGAAAGACTCCTGTATGTGCAAAAAAATTATATTTGCTTCCTCAAGACTTCACCCCACTCAACACTCACACAGGGAAAGTGCACTAGACTAGGAGGGGACCTCGCTCTCTGCGTGTGAGCACGCTGACCACGGGTCACAGAGGCAGAAGTTGCCACGAGCCATCACAGGCTCTGGCAACTTCCCAGGGCACACTCTCTGCTGCCCACCTGCCTATAGTACCATGGGCCAGGTCCTACATCCCTTCCTCCTTGAATTAGTAAGTGAGCTGAGGCTTAGCAGGTAGCGTGGTCTGAAGAGCCTTTATCTGCTTGAACTTTGTGGTCAGGGCCAGGGACATCCTGCCCTGCAATCTCTTGTCTGAGGTAGCTCTGTTCACTTTCACTTCTGGATTTTCCTGAACAGATTGGGCGTCAGGACAGGAGGAAGCCAGGGGCACCATGTGACCAGTGCCCAGGACCTCCTGTCCTGCCAGACCTCCAAATCAGCCTTGTCAGTTCACCCCACGTTCACTGACTTTCCCCTTGTCCTGTGCACCATCCCAGGTGACGGGGAAGATGAGCTTTTTACCTAACTGGGAGGGAGCTATGCAGGCAGATGGCTATGGCTCACCACACAAGTGCCACCGTAGGAGTAATCTGCTCCACTGGGCTCTCTCAAAGACTCTTAAGGGACGTCAGTGCAGAGGGGCACCCCAGGACTCTAGAAGCATGTGTTAAACACAGCCCTAGGGAGGGTCCCTGTGAGGCTTTGTCCAGGGCTCAGTTGGAAGATAGGCTTCAGGGCCGGAGGTAGGCCAGGCTGTGGAGACTCACCCCATCTCCCCAGCACCTTACTTCACGTGCGCTGGTAGCTCTATCAATTTGTTTACCTGTCTTGATTTCATAATCATTTCTGCTTAGTGAGGAGAACTTAATCCAGTGCATGAAATACAATCATATAGCTTCTTTTCCCAGTGTTTATTCCCACCCCCCCATCCCCCACCATAGCCTTCATTGTTTAAGTGCAAGAGTTCTGGACTCTGTTAACAAAATGTGTTACTTTTAAAAAGTTGCTCAGAACAACAGCTTGGCTGAAGTGACAGAAGGAGGGGGCTCTAGGCTACAGATGTGTCTGTCTGAGTAGCAGCTGTCCAGATGGGGCGGCTGGTGAATATAATACGCACATCAGATTTGGAAGACTTAGCACAAAATAAAGAATAGGAAACATCTCATTTTTTTCAAAGCTAAATTTAAAAAGTAGATCTGCCCCCTGAGAACACCGCTATTAGAAATTGAGTTTTACAAGTCCTTGAAAATAGCAAGGGCAGACAGCAATCTTCCCCTGCCATCTCCAGCCAGCCCTTTATCCTTCCCACCACACTGACTTTTTTGTTACTTCTTTAGAGCACTCCAAAAGAACAATTCCATTGCTTATTCTAGCCCCTGAGCCCACCCCACCCCCAGCCCATAGTATCCTCTCCCTTTCCTTTCTAATCTGATCTTTTACTAAATGCACTGATGTCCAGTTGCCATGTGCTTCAAATTGAGCTGTGTTTTATTCTCGATCAAGAGCCACCTCAGTATCTTGAGTAGCCAGCTACATCTTCCATTAAGCCTTTCCTGTCCTCCCCACAAGAGATGTTCTCTTTCTAAAATTACCTCCATTCAATAACAGATTAACCTTGGTGAGAGCAACCCACTGTCCCATGAAAGAAATAGCAGGGCGGTCAATCCAAAATGCTACACCCTCCTTAAAAGATTTTTTTAATTTAATTTAAAATTTATTTTTAACTGAGGTAATTGGGGTCCCATTAGGTATTACCACGTAGTGCACCCACTGTCAACTCACCCTTACTCCACCAACATAGACCATTGTGCTTCCTTCCCTCGTTGTTCTTACCCCTCTCTTATCCCCTCTCCTTGGCACTGCATTTCTGTAGTCAGCTATCAAGGGTTAGTTTTTCAGTTTGTCTTTGTCTTAATTTAGTCACTTTATATTTCACATATTAGTGGCACCATCTGATATTTATCTTTCTCCTTCTGACTCATTTCATTTAGCATTATCCCTTCAAGCTCCCTCCATGTTGCTACAAATGGCATGAGTTTATCTATTTTGATCACTGAGTAGTATTCCACAGTGTATATATACCACATTTTTATGATCCACTCATTAGTTCTGTGGAACTTAGGTTGTTTCCTTAGTGTAGCTAGAGTAAATGGTGCTACAGCAAACATGGGAGTGCAAGTTTCCTTTCAAATGAATGTTTTTGAATTTTTTAGGTAGATGCCTAGGAGTGGAATTACTGGGTCGAATGGAAGACACCTCCACAGAGCTTTCCATAAAGGCTGGACCAGTTTGCATTCCCACCAGTGGTATAGGAGGGTTCCCTTTTCTCCACATCCTCACCAGCACTTTTTGTTTCTGGTCTTTTCAGTATAGGCCATTCTCAACAGGTGTGAGATGGGATCTCACTGTAGTTTTGATTCCATTTCTCTTATAATAAGTAATGGTGAACATTTTTTCATGTGCCTGCTGGCCATTTAAATGTCTTCTTTAGAGAAGTATCTGTTTAGTTCATTTGCTGATTTTTTTTTTTTTTTTACATACAAGCGGGGGTACAGGCCAGAGGGGTGGGTTCACCAGAGACAGAGTGGGGAGCAGAACAGGCAGAAATACACTGCTGAGGGGAGCAGCAGGCAAGGCAGAAGAGGTCTGCCACACCATGTGGGAATCTCCCTGGCTGGGTTTCGAACTTGCTTCGCTGCTGCAGACAGCTCCACAGCACAGCACTTAACTGCTGCGCCACCAGGGAGGCTCTGTTTTGTTTTGTTTGTTTGTTTGTTTTTTGTGTGTGAATTTTATGAGTTCTTTGTATATCTTTGATATCAGCCCTTTCTCAGATGTATGGTGTGCAAATATTTTCTCCCATTCAGTAGGGTAAAAGATCTCTCTTTTTTGGCAAAAATTCCGTAGAATTCCTTGTTCTGATTTTACGAGTTTCAATCCTTTTATATATATCCCAACTGGAAAGAATGTCTATATATTTTGACTTACTATAGCGTAGGGGTTATTTGATTTTAATAGTATTAATGCCTTGCAGTCAAAGATGGAAGCAGATCACTTTTTAAAAAATGATTCTATTTTTCAGTTTCTTTTACTCTTCAGTCTATCAACATATTGCTTAGAAACATTGTTATTTATATTTACATTTTTTATATTCACTTTTAACTAAGTTGCAACAGTTTACCCACTATCCTAACTCATAAAATGACACAATATTCTAAAATATCCCTTATTCTTTTAATATCTACTGAACTCCTGTTTTTCTTAACATCAGTTGCATCCATTGCTACCTTTGAATTAATAATAGACCACAAACATTTTCTAATGATTACTTCCCCATGGGGATATGATCTCAAAGGTTAATTAGTTTGTCATAAATTTTTTGTAAAGCTGTGCCTTCTAAACTATAACATCACTTTTTTTTTTCCTTAGTTTCTTCAGATGGCGGTACTGAATCTTCTGCCTTAGTGGATGACAACGGCAGTGAGGAAGACTACAGTTATGAAGACCTCTGTCAGGCCAACCCCAGATACCTCCAGCCAGGCGGGGAGCAGCTGGCCATCAACGAGGTACTGGAATCCCCTGTACCAGTGGCGAATGTTGGATCCCTGATTTTCAGGGTCCACTGTCACTTTAGACTTTGCTCTCTAACATATTCTAAAACCTAGAACTCTAACTTGAAAAATAGACACTAGATGGATTTTTGTAGCATTTTCAAAGACAATCTATGTGGTAAAGTGTTTCAGGTAAAACTAAAGCTCATTCCATTGAGTAGTATGAACAGCATTTTAATATTTGGGTCCTCCCTTCAGTTTATGAAATGCTGTCCTGCCCATATGCTCCTGATAAACCTCATAAGCGATCTAAGATACCAGTGTTATTGTCCACATTTTAATAGGAGGGTTGTGTAACTTTCTAGTAAATGATAGCTAGAGTTAACCACGTATTTCTCACTATAAATCTGGTGTTCTTTCTACCACTCTGCGTCTTCAGCCTCTCTATGGAAAGCTTTCTAAAAGGTATGCTAGTATTTGGAGTTCTTGAACAGTGTATATGGAATATAACTTCTAGTGGTTAGTGTACCAATCCCATTCATGCCATCATTTTCTGCTCTGGAATATGATGCTGTCCCCGGTTGCTGAGGGCAATCAATCATCTGCCCCCATGGCCAACTAACAAATGAGCAGTTTCTGTTCTTTACCTTTTTAATTAACTGTTAATATACAGAGACCTTTCTGTGTTCTCTTTAATTGTCTTAAACTGTAAAGTCAGATACAAACCTTATTACTATTATAAATGATGAAGAGTAAATTCTGGTAAAGCTGTGAGGGCCTTGCAGTAAAGCATGTCTGTGTGGCTCAACTTAGCTTAATGGAGCTTATGTCTGTGATATCTAGTTTGGGGGCTCAGAAACCATAGTTGGGGTGAATATTCCAGATGTTCAAATTTGCTGGATCATTGACCTACAGATAAGTGAACTATTTATACATTTTTTCAAAAGCAGAATTAGGGCTTACTTTAAGAGCCTATGGAAGAGGTCTGCCAGGTTTTGTTTTCCCTGGCTTTTTTTTTTGTTCATTTTATGTAAGAGTCAAGTAAAGAGCAAAAACCATCAGTGTATACAAGTGAGAACCAGAAGGTGAGCATGTCATCCTGAAAAAGCACATAATGTCTCCCGTACTGCTCTGTCACCTGAATTTTACACTAAGAATGATTACCTGTCTTCATTTCAGCTGATCAGCGATGGCAGTGTGGTCTGTGCTGAAGCTCTGTGGGACCACGTGACAATGGATGACCAGGAACTGGGCTTCAAGGCGGGAGATGTCATCCAAGTTCTAGAAGCGTCTAACAAGGACTGGTGGTGGGGCCGCAATGAGGATAAGGAAGCCTGGTTTCCCGCGAGCTTTGTCAGAGTATGTGTGTGGCACCTTCCATTGTTCACAAGTATCTGTGGGGCAACAATAGAGTTGGTTCAGCTAAAGCTTACTCTAACTTAGTTATTTGTAATTGATTTAATTAGACCTCTCAGAAATCAGATTGTATTACAGGAAAACATTTAACTGAGATAAACTAGGTGTTTGACATTGCTGCTTGCATAGCATGACCCTGCTAATATAAAAAGACAGGCTAGAGCCAGGCTGCACTCCTAACTGGCACGGAGAAGTAGAAACCAGGGACACTCCCCCAACCTTCCCCCCAACCTTCCCCCCAAATCATCTGTGCCTGTGTCTGCCCCCTCCAGTTGCGAGTCAATCAAGAAGAGCTGTCAGAGAATTCCAGCAGCACCCAGGGTGAAGAGCAGGAAGACGCTGACAAGACCCGCCACAAACACTCTGAGAGCAAACACCAGATGAGGACCAACGTCATCCAGGAGATCATGAACACTGAGCGGGTGTACATTAAGCACCTCAAAGACATCTGTGAAGTAAGCCACTGGACCCGAGACCTTAGTTAAACACTTGCTGTCCCCTTGGTGAGCAGAAGCCGCTCTGACCTGCCGTTGCAGCCACCCTGCATTTTAGGACACCGTGTAACCCTGTCTTTTAGAATTTAGCCCCTGAGATTATTCGGTGGTTCACTTTCGGAGAAGGCCACCCTTTAAGTAACCCACTTGACTTTATAAGGAATCAAAGGTTTGTGACTATCGACAGCCAACTGCTTCTAATTGCTGCTGACTCACAGATGAGAATAAATTATTTAGACCAGACAGAAAAAAATTGGTTTTATCTAATGATACTATAAGCTCGGTTCTACAGTGTACTCTGCAGTCAATTTTATTTCAGTTTTCATTTTTATGGATTTTGCATGTTTATTACACCGAACTGTTGTCCGCTAGTCTGATGATTCCAGCTGTCCTCACTGTGAAGGCAGATCTCTGCACTCTCAGTCCAGCTGTGACAAGACCAGCTAAAGCAAGACAACTGTCCATTCTTTAACAGGATCACTGGGCCAGATAAAGGCATAACAATTAATATTCAGTATATTTGTGCTAATAACCACCTTATCCTGTATACATAAGTGGTTAAGAGAATTTCTCTAAAGTGGTATTTTAAAAAAAAATAAGTCATTGCTAATAGCTGTTGAGCACTGACTATGTCCCATCCCTTCACCAAATTAACTTTTCAAAGACAGCACTCTCACTAGACAGGTCCTGTTGCTCTATTATAGATGAGGAAGCAGGCATGGAGAAGTTAAGTGGTAGGGTCGGGATTTAAACCAGAAAGTCTGCCCCAGGGGCCTGTACTCTGAACTTTCACACGTCTTTCTGTTAAAATTCATACCCAGTAGTCAGTAGTGTGTATTTAACTCTAGTCAGTTCAGTCTGTTTAATTACGTGATGCTAATTGGGAATAACTATTATACGTGTTTATGACTTTTCTTTCCTACCTCATTAACTCCTCCCAACCATAGTATCATCACTAGTTAGTGCAGGTCTGGGATTAAAGATTGATGCTGTATATAGAGAGTAGGTGATGGTAGAATGCTTTGGTAAGATGTTCGCGGCCCTTTGCCACAACAGAGTAGAGCTGCATGAGTTATTCAGCAAGTAATGGCATTTTGCATTGAACAATTCCTTTTGTGGAAGTAGGGGTGGGAGAATAATTATCTTAGAGTTTAGAAAAAGTGTAACAATACTGATTTTTGAACTCCACATCTGAACCAAGCAATTTGATTCATGAATATAATCTATAAATGCCTTTGAATTATAAATCTGACCACACATACCTTTTCTCGTTATTTTGGTTTTGAAAATAGGTATGTATAGTATAGTCATAGAGGTGTGATTATACCATCAGGGACCCATGAAGGTTAAAATAATTTTCTCTAATTATATTCCAATCTAATATAATGCCTTTGGGCATTATAATAAGTAATTTCTTAATTAATTTTTAAAAATGTTCTGTTTTTCAGGGCTATATTCGACAGTGTCGCAAGCACACAGGAATGTTCACTGTTGCACAACTAGCCACCATTTTTGGAAACATTGAAGATATTTACAAATTCCAAAGAAAGTTTCTGAAAGACCTTGAGAAACAGTACAATAAAGAGGAACCTCATTTAAGTGAAATAGGATCCTGCTTTCTTCAACATGTATGTCACCCATTACTTCTTCATTAATAAGACCTGAATGTGTCTTTCCTAAACATTAGAGTCCTTTTTTGTTTTGTATTAATTCTTTGTTTGCTCCATTCAGTGGAGATACCACTTGTAAATTAAGTTGATTGGTTTACATGGTTGCTATTTACCAAAATAGTCCAAGTTCATTTTTTCATTTTCTTCCCACTTTCAAGCAGTTTAGAGTTAAGGTTGTATTTGGAGTAATTTCAGATAACTTCTATTAAGTGTCTAGTATATGTTAACCACGGTTTGCAGAACTTTATTAGCTCCTAGACTGCTATGAGGTAGGTATGATTTGTGCTTTTCTTTACATGTTTTACAGGTCAGGCAACAAAGCCCAGAGAGTGACTCAGTGGGTGATTTGGTGGTGGGTGTACCATGATGGTGACACCGAAATGGGGAGGGGTGCTGTACTTCCAAAATACCAACAGTTATGTAAACCTCAATTTATGTTACCTCAATTTATAAAATTAATTAATTACAAAATAAAAAAATAATTCAGATAGAGATGTGCAGCTCTGGGACCCAGACCTGAGGCTCCTGTAAGTGTCTTAGCACAGTCTTGTGATGGTGGTGTGAACATATCATCATGTAAACTGATGACCGTCATCATCATTTAATATTAAACCATGTCAGAGGATAGAGATTGTTTTTTTAATTGTTCTCAGCCAAAATGGTCAGGAAATAGCGACAGTAGTAATTATAGTCACAATCACAGCCACACAACCTCCATAGCTAGCGCCTGCTGGGTGGAGGGCCCAGTAACTTTATTTAGAGATGGCAAAGCAGGTTGGGTTGACTTTAAATAGCTGAGAAAGAGGTTGTGGTGTAAATAAATGTGGGGAAGTTGGCCCTAAGTGGCTAGTGGGCTTGTTAGGCAGACCAGTTTGGCCAGAACAGAAGGTTCTCACAGAGGACTCAGAAGCCTTGGAGGTCAGCTAAGTTGAGGGTATGGCGTGATGAAGGCAAAGCCTCAGGGTGGAGGCTCTTGCTGGGAAGAGCAGAAGAGGTGAGCTTAGGGGCAGAGGTGTGCTGTTGCTGCTGCTAGGGAGAGAGGGGATGTGTTCCCGGGTGAGGGTCACAGCAGTGGACATGGAGACTGAGGAATTTATTAAAAAGGGGTTTTTGATGCCAGATGGTTAAGACTGGTCATAAGGATCAAAGAAAAACCAGTCAACCCACCTGCAGGGTTGTGAATCTCAAAGAAAGATCCGTTAACAAAACCCTGGGAAATAGGATTTTTCTCATTGATGCATTTAACTTTGAGCACCACCCAGTATAAACTGTGGAGCAGGCAGGACGTGGGCTGGAAGGAATGCAGCTCTGGGTAGGCGCAGGGAGGAAATGTTCGGGGTGAGGAGCAGGGGCCCTGGGACTCAACCTTGAAAGGCTGTGTGCTAGGCACAAGGGAGAAGGGAGGGAAGGCAGGGAGACAGCCGCTGTGAGTCCAAGGAAGGGGCAGACCTCAGAGAAGAGCCGGCAGGACAGCAGCAGCCTGGAAGTGAGAGAGAGGCTTTCAGCTGGAGCTTGGAAGTGACGGGCCTGGGAGCCAGACGGTAGGATGTTAAGGACAAGCATGGTGGTGAGGAGGAGGCAGCTCTCAACTTTCATCTCTTGGCCATGGTTGAGAATTTTATCAGTGAAAGTAAAGAGGATAAGGAGGACAACAGGTGAGTGTCAGATCAGCACTGTCCCCTTCTCTTAGAACAGGGCTGGGGTGAGGACGGTGCTCTCCCCAGAGAAGCCCTCATAGAACAAGTGCAAGGTCACTGTGACTGGGGCCAGCACGCTGAGTCCTAGAGCAGTCTGCCCTCCACCTGCAGCAGATAGCCCCCAGAAACACCCCCTGGGGAGTCTGCAGGTGGCCCCTTCCTACAGAGGGGTTATGGGCCTGTGCTCAGTCCAGGCATGAAAGTCACTGCAGAACAAGTCGGTGCATGTGCTGGCTCCCTTCTTTCCAGATACAGCCCCTCAGGCTGGGCTGGGTGTAGTCTGCCCTTGCTATGGCTCAAGGCCGCCGCACAGCCTGACAAGCCTACACCTTCCTCTTTCCAGCAAGAGGGCTTTGCGATCTACTCCGAGTACTGTAACAACCACCCGGGCGCCTGCGCAGAACTGGCCAACCTGATGAAGCAGGGCCGCTACCGACACTTCTTCGAAGCCTGCCGGCTGCTCCAGCAGATGATTGACATCGCCATTGATGGTTTCCTGCTCACGCCAGTGCAGAAGATCTGTAAATACCCGCTGCAGCTGGCCGAGCTGCTCAAGTACACCACGCAGGAGCACAGGTGAGAGCGGCCCGCAGAGCGGAAGTACCGCCCCTGCTCTGGACGCAGCATGAGGCCTTCTGACTCGGCCGCGCTGGTGGCACAGCAGTGGGGGCGGGCTTAGGTGTGGGCCTGAACCTAGCAAGTGGCTATATGGAAGAAGTTTTCATATTGTTTGAAGATTTAAATCAGATCATTGAAGGGGACCTAGAACATCCATTTCTAGAGATATTAAAAAGTATTAACTCTTTGTGTAATGATCACAATTAGGCTGGTGTGAACATGGTTTCAGAAATATTTTCCTTCCTGCCTTAAGTTGTTTCACAGCAACTCACTATGAGAGCAGTATTTACTGCAAAAGCTGCTTGATAGAAGGGATGAAATCATCCCCAAGTTTGAGCTGTAACAGAGCAGGGACTCCAGGGCCTGGAGTAGTGTGCAGAGGGCAGTTTGGAAGGTGCGTCTCACTGAGACATGCTGCTCGAAGCTCCTTTTTAACCAGCCTGGCAGCTCCCTGTCTGCATCCCTGTCACCTCATTCCCTTGCTTTGAGCAGGGCTCCTGGTTATGACTACCCTCACTCTTAGAGGCTTACTTTGTGCCTAAGCTCCTACAGGAGAGCCAAGAAATTATCCATTGCTTACTTAATAGCAGATCATTGTTTCCTGCATGTATGGAAGAAATCTTGCTATTTGGTTGTATGTAAGATTGACCACTGTAGTGCAGCCATCCCAGACCAGGCAGATTCACTGTCAGTTTGGGCAGACAGGTAAAGTAATCATAGAGCCCTCAATAGATTTTACAGGCCTTTAATGCTGAAGCAGGAAACCGGACACAAGCAGACCAGGCAGGGGGGCCGGAGGCAGCCAAGCAGCTGAGCCACTCAGGCCCCCATGAATCTCCACACGCTCTCTCCTCTCTGGTGGTTCTCTCTCAGGCTCAAATCTCGTCTCACTCACTCCTCAGAGTGAAACTGCGAAGGCCAGCCTTGAGGAGCCCCTTTAATCCCTCGCTCCACGCTCCAGGTGTGTGTATTTATATCTGCGCATGCCCCATGCTTGCTCCCAAGTGCCTTTTGCACCGACACCAATGAAAACTGGGAGGAAAGCATGAGCACAGGTAATAGCTGTGGAGGCTATGGTGGGAAGTGATAAAAAGAGCAAAGCTACTCCATTTTCCCTACAACCACCCGTTCAGTATTTGGAGGGGGGGTGGGGTGCCTCCTGTGGGAAATGTCACTGTGGCAGGACCCAGCCATGTGTGCTGTTAGGTGGCCCATGACTGGTTCATCGCTTATGTTCTCACCAGCACCATTGGGATGCCAGTGGAGACATAACTATTATCAAGCAAGTTTTTAGGATAAAACTTTCTGGGTTTTGGATGAGAATCTGTGACATGCGTGACACTGATGTAAAGCTTTTCACGATACCTGCAGCCCTGGAAGAAAGGACAGTCTTGAAGGATTCTAGGGAAAGAGAAAGAGGGGAAAGATGGTGTGCAGAGGAGATTTGCTGTGGCAAACCACAACAGTTCCAGGTTCTAAGAGCTAACAGTTGCCCTGAGAGCAGTCAAATTATCCATGGCTGTGCCTGGCCCTGCAGGGTGAGGGGAACAGGTCATTCTTTTGTCCTTCTGCCACTGGACTCCTGTGGAGAGACAGGGTTTGAAAGGGAATCTTTTTACAATTAGAAGATTGAATGAGAAAAAGAGCAAGTTTGCTGAACCATAATCCTTAGATAGAGGTATTAGATTAAAGAATTATGATTAGAGGAATAAGAGAAAGGAGTTCATTGAAGTAGATAAGAAGAAAATATTTTTTCTAATGGGAAAATCAGAAAATTGCTAAGTCAAAAGAGCCATAAAGCTGAAGAAATAATTTTAAAAGAATAAAAAGGCATCATGATGAGGAACCAGAGAAAATAAATAAAATCATTAAGGAGCAAGATATTTTGAAAAATATGAGCAGGCATGTGCATTCATTCCAAGAAGGGGAAGCTGTGCCGGAAGCCGTGTATCCAACACCAGTTCAATTTTCTCTCTTAATGCCAATTAAAAAAAAAAAATTCTTTAAGGAAGTGACAAAAAGCCCATTTCCTTGTCTTAAATAGAACAAACAAAATTTAAAAAAGAGAGAAGCACTCTGATTCTTTTCTGGAACTACACAGAAAAACTTGTAGGAAAAAATGCAGTAATTTTGTACACCTACTTCATTGCTGGAGTAAGGGGGATTGCTCCCACTATTTTGGTAACACTCCTGTATCATTTTTGTTCTTCCTGTCCTAAGTATGAATTGGTCTTTCTTAGAACAGAGGGTCTGTCTTGTGGGGAAAAGCCCAGGGGCTTCCCAGAAGCTGAGTGTCATTGTGTTTGGTAAACAGACAGTAGAATCTGCTTGCAGGCTGTTCTGACCTGCTGGAGGACTTGTGATTCAGTCCTGCTGAGATCCAAAGGCTCTGTCTAGAAACACACAGGAAAGTGCTGTAACTGAAGAAATAATGCTCCATGGGTAAATGATTGGTTTACATGTCCCAAATTACTATACTGAACAAAGCTCCAACGTCAAGCTTTCTGATACAGACCTGCTCTGTTCTAGCCTCTGTGTGGATCTGAGCCATAGTTTCCATTTTCCAGTACCTTCAGTTCTAGAAGGCTTGGGAAGAGGAGGTTGCTGACTGTAGCATATAGAAAGCCCCAGATATGAGCATGTGTTGATGAGGTAATTGTATTAGCATTTATGTAACGCACCCTATCATGCTTCTGTGGCTTGTGTCCTCTCGTGTCCTTTGCTGAACAACATAAAATAAGACTCAGAGCATGTAATTACTCCTGAAAATGGTTAGTGATTATTAAAGTACTTTATAAAGCAAAACTAGCTATATGAGAATCATAGATATATTCTTCTTTATTGATGAAAATAAGCCATTGTCACTATGACTAAAACTTGTTTCTTGTGGCATTTACTTTCATTCATTGTGATTTCTGGGAAATGAATGAAAACAGTCTTGTTCCAGAGAATTCTTTACTGCATTCAGTCAGCTCCTTTATCTGCCTCAGACTATAGTCTATTCATGGAGGAACAAGAAAATGGAAACAATGGCTATTTTTTAAATACCACTTTGTCTAGACTGTTAGGATATAAATCAGGATGGAGTGTGTTCTGTTGTTACATGCCATCTTCAAGTTGCATATTCTATGGTTAAAATTAACCTCATACTTTACAGTGATTACAACAATATAAAGGCAGCATACGAAGCCATGAAGAATGTAGCCTGTTTGATCAATGAGCGCAAACGCAAGCTGGAAAGCATAGACAAGATAGCACGGTGGCAGGTGTCCATTGTAGGTTGGGAGGTAAGTGGGAACCCCCCTCATCCACTCTATGTAGCCCAGTGCCTCTTGCCCCCAACCCCACCTCTGGTCCAATTGGATGATATACTTCAGTGTCCATGGTTGATACTTCATATTCTTAGCTTCGATGGTGTATATATTTTGAGGCATATTATTGGATTTAATCTTACTCCATCTGCATCAAGAAATAAACTGTTATTTTTTTTGCATTAATTATTTTATATTTATTGATATGTTTTATGACCTAGCACAAATATATAGGGCCTACCTTAGTGAATGCTCTGGGTGCACATGAAAAGAATGTATTTTCTGCAATTGCTGAGGCACCATCCAGGTCATATTTGTCTTTGCTGATTTTTTTTTATAGATATTTTATTTATTTTTGTTATTCATATCTTTTACATTATTGTGTGTTCCCCAATAAGTTACCCACCACCTGTTCACCCGTGGAGCCATACTGTCTCTATTGCTAGAAAGTAAGTACCCTATCAGCAACTAGAAAACAATGAAAATAAGGATCATAGTATTGTAGAATCATATCACTGCCTGCATTTGAATCTGTGTGACTTAGGCAAGATTAGTTGTTTTTCTCTTTTATGTCTATCATGGAACGAAACTGTTATCTCTCTTCCCTCTTAGGGCTATTGTATTAAAATAGTACAATGCTTGATATGGCTTATAGTGATAGTATAGAACATGTAAGTGCAGCACGCCTGCACACACACATATACTTATGAAAACAATAATAATGACAACTAATGCCTGTTACTGTGTTTACCACAGGCCTCACACTGGTCTAAGGCATTTACATTTATAAGCTCACTTAAGACTTTCAATGCTCCTATGAAGTAAGAACTATTATTATGTAGGTACCTACATTTAACAAATGGGGAACCTGGAGCACAGAAGCGTCAAATAACTTGCATTAGGTCGCACAGCTCAGAAGTGGCCAAGACAGATTCAATTCCAGCCAGCCAGCCTAGCTTCAAAGTACTTGCACGTAACCCATACACTCCATGACTGTTACTAAGAAAAATTAGCTGCTCAGATTACTTTTAAACCAAGCAACCTTTGTATTATATCACATTACTTGGTCAAAATTCACTCTCCCAAAGGATTAAAAAAGTTTGGGTAGAGAAGTTAGATTTTTAACTAAAGTAGGTTACAGTGGTGAAAGTTGGAAAATAGTTCTGTTTCAAGACCCTTATGGACTTTTGGAGTCTGGACAGGGCCTCAGAGATGAGAGTTTCTTATTTTGTAAGTGAAGAATCTAGGACATGGAATTGCTCTTGGCAAATAAAATTATTTTAGAGTCAAGATCGTATGTCTCCAACAATTGTTGTATGTGACTGGAATCAACAAAGAATAAAATCTTATATGTTAAAGGCCGACATCATACCAGATAGCACAAAGTCACATTGGTCAGACTACATCTAAATATTGTGAAAGTATATTTTCCTTCTCCTTTGGGGCTCTGATGTTTAGGGAATCACTTATTGTTAGAAGTTCACCTTGTTCTTGGTGTATATTTGCCATCTGGCCTTTTGTTGCCAAGACCCTAACTAATTCTTACTCCAAGTAACTGCTATATAATTAATTCGAAAGCCAAAGCATCCATAATGCTCTATTCCTCTTCATAGAATGCCCCTCTCTGTTTCCTCACTTCCTGCTGCACAGTCTTGGCCAGATGCCATTTCAGCTCTCAACTGGATTCTATTAATCCAGCATGCTTTTCACCAGACCTCGCTGATAAGGAAGACACCTTACATAAAATAGAGGGACTGTAACTTTTTTCCCATTGAGTAGGAAAAAAGAAATCCCATGCAGAAGGAGACTAATGAACAGGTTTCAATGGACTTGAGGTCCTCTCTATCTGTGAATGGGCCTCATGTAACTGGAAAACCCAAAATGATTCTGGACTCCTTCCACATTTTAGATTCCTAAGGGAACCAGAATGGGGTGATCTGAAAAATGTGTTTTTGTCCTTCTAGGGGATGGATATTTTAGATCGAAGTTCAGAATTGATCCATTCTGGGGAACTGACCAAAATCACTAAGCAGGGCAAGAGCCAGCAGCGGACCTTCTTCCTGTTTGACCACCAGCTCGTGTCCTGCAAGAAGGACCTGCTGCGTCGGGACATGCTCTATTACAGGGGTCGCACAGACATGGACCAGATGGAGCTTGTGGACCTGGAGGATGGACGTGACAAGGACTGGAATCTCAATGTGAAGAATGCATTCAAACTTATCAGCAAGACCACCGATGAGGTCCATCTGTTTTGTGCCAAAAAGCAGGAAGACAAGGCGCGGTGGCTGCAGGCTTGTGGGGATGAGAGGAAGAGGGTGCAGGAGGACCAGGAAATGGGTGAGCAGCCCTGGGTGCCGCAGAGTCGCTCCCCTTTGCCTCCCAGCTCATTCTCCAGCCTTGCAGGCCAGCTCTTCCCCAGCCCGTGCCTACAGAGTTAAATGTCTCCTTTCGGAGAAGAAAAAGATTGCATGGGAAAATGCTTCTAAACTTGATTACAGGGCAGAGCATGACAGATGCAGTTATCCCAGGCAATAATATGCATTTCATGTTTTCACTTCCTGCCAAATACCCTGTTGCATATATATAGAATTTGTCTCATTTCATCCCTGGATATGGATACTGTTGTTATGTCCAATTTATACATGAAGAAATTGAAGCGCTGGGTGCTCTTTCTTACCCTCTTTCTTACAACATGACCAAGTGTCATTGAAAACCAGCTCAGTGTGGACCCAGCACTGAATGGTAGTCTGGTGACCCTTACCTGGGCCATGAGAAATTTCAGATGATCTGTGGGCTTCCTTTTCAACTGTGCCTTTATTTTTTATTTTATTTATTTATTTTTTCAGCTGTGGTTTTAAAACACTTTACATTGACCTTGCTGTCACAATAGATTCAGGCCCAATGCCTCTCCATGTGCATTTCTCTGTCTGTCTCCATGAAGCTAGGACCCATACATGCCTTCCTTCCGCTGAGACAGTGCATCTTCATAGTCAGTGTTGAGCTTCTGCTCGCCTCCCTGAAAGACTGAAGCTGCCCAGCCTGGTACCTAGGATGACAGCGTCCGTGACCATAAGCCTAAGGTCCAGTGTCTCCCAGGCACATTAGGGTTTTGAGCACAAACTGTTGAATAGAAGTCAGGATGCCACAGGGACTGTGGGCCCCTGTAGATGAGGTGGAGTGAGGGGTATTCATCTGTACAACCCACGAGTGCCAGGCCTCAAAGGCACTCTGGTGTATGCTGGAGGAGAAGTCCTTCCCATTCCCCACCCACTGCTGTGGGGAAATCTGGAATGGAAGCAAGAGGTACTTTATCAATTGACGTGACCAGTCGCCAGCCCCAGCCTTGGCCACAGATTTTGCTCTCGTCCCTCAGGAGATCTCTTGGGATCATATATTTCACTATGAGGGGATTTATCAGTCAGTCAGGCTAGCTTGCCACAGAAGCACGATCTCCTCAGAAATGTTCCACATGTGGACATTGGCCCATACCTCAACCAATAATCACACCACTCACAGGTGATTCCTTACGCCAGAAGAAAACTGATTTCCAGCAACTTCCATATATCTGTGCTTCTTTTGACTCTCAGGTCCCTTGAGAATAAGACTCATCTCTATCATACCAAGAATTCTTCAGATATTTGCCAATGACAGTTATCGAAAGTGCAAAATCACAGGACTGTAAAATCCTGATTCTACTTACTGCCTAGTACTATCTAATGCAGGTCCTGAAATCATTTGTAAGTTGGAATGTTCCCGTTTCCCCTAAGATATAACTGAGTATTGCAAGGGGCATGTTAAACTCTTCTTAATCCTGCTTCTTGTTAATAACAGAAGGGAGGGGCCTGCTTTTATACTTTTGCAGTAACTGCTTCCCTCAAGCTAGTTCTCAGGTGTGCATGAATGAATGGTGCACTGCTGGATCCATTAAGTATGAACTGAGTAAGATGGAATAAAATAGGACCACCCCAGACCTGGCATGTCAGTCTAGTGTCAAATACATCATGTTTAGAGATTTTGAATGTGAAGGTGGGAACAAGGCAAAAGGCTGACATGGGTTGAGAAGCAATAGAATCCAAGGGGCCAGTATATGGAGCCCAAAGAAGACTCCAGGATTCATCAGGGACAGATATCAAGGAGGTTAAGAAGCCAAGACCAGATGTAGATTGTACAAAGGTAGAGAGTGAACCCTGGTGTGTAACCCCGGCAGTGAGCAGCAGAGGGAGAGCCCAGACGTGTGGAGAAACTACACCTGGTGTGGCTCCAACATGGCTGCCATAGCTCTACTCACGCCCCTTCTGCCAGACCAGGGCTGGTCTCATCCCTGGCTACTTGTTTAACCCACTCACCCAATACATACAGACAGTATCACTCTGCCGCAGAACTTTACAGTCTATGGGCTGTAGTTCAAGACACATAGTTGGCGAGTTAGCATACAGAATCCAGTTACTGTTACTCAGATATTAGCAGGTAAAATCAAAACTCAGCTTTCACAGCAGATAGGTGAATATTCCCTTTGACACTTTGGATTTGTCCTCTTCTCCCAGGACATCCTTCTGTAGTGTTGTCATTGGAGTAACACCAGAGGAACATTTACCTGGAAATGTCTGGATGTACATCAGGCAATGTCTGCACATCATTCTCGAGAGCACCCCATTTCTCTCTTTAAAATGGCCTGGCTTGCAGAATAATTACAGTGTGACTTTCTTAGCCTTCTTGTTTTTTCTCCTTTCCCCACTTTTCAATCTATTTTATTTCCTTGAGGGTTAAGGACCTTTGTTTCAGAATACCTCGGTGTTAATCTAGACTGTGGTGCAAATTCTTTTCTAAAATGTTTTCACTTGTTTTGAATATATATCACATGTTTTTCTAAATCCAGGAATGGAAATTTCAGAAAATCAGAAGAAACTCGCCATGTTAAATGCTCAAAAGGCAGGACATGGAAAGTCAAAAGGTAAGTTTTGGAGATAGTTTCATCAGTATTAAAGTTAAAAGTAGGGAAAATACCCAAAGTTGTATGATCAATGAAGGAGAAAAGTTTGGGTAAAATTCAAAAGTGGTAGATCCAAAATAATGTATGATTGAAAGTAATCAGCATTTGCTTTTGAATGGGCTTCTGGATTTGTGTATTTCTTCATGTGAACTTATAAAATGAGTTCTGAATTTTATGAGCATCTCCAGGCCTCTTTGCCCTGCCCCAAACCTCTCTCTGCATCACCCTCTGAGAAAATGATGATATTATCCATCAGGCCCACCAGCTCAATCTGAGACAAACCATTGTCTCTTGCATCTTTTTGGCATGGGGGGAGGAAATTTCCAGCCCAAACTGCTTGCAAGCTGTAAGTTTCATTCTAGTTTCACTAAGACAAAAATAGATCTAAAAGTTTTGTACATCAATCAGTGAATTAAAAAGACGAAGACACTGCCTTATGTAGAGCAGGGATTTTCTACCTTCCCAGTCTATTAAAATTACCTGAGCTGGTATTTAAAAATGCTAATGCCTAGGCCATGTACTGAGGAGTCTAATATGTGTACATATTTTCCACAATATAGATTATACAAATAGTCTAGCCCAACAGGAATGCAATAGTAAGGATTTGTATTCTAAAAATATGTTATGTTCTTAGACACTTTATACAGATAAATATTCCCTCTATCCTAAGAGGGAATTACTTGATGAAGTTTATCCCACGCAGTATTTTTCTGATTGAAAATGCAAAAACAAAAATCATTGAAACAGAGGACTCTGATCTGCCATCAACCACTGGGCCAAGAAAGCTTCATTATCAGAACCCCTGCTCCCTTCACACAGATGAAGAATTTACCACAAATTATAAATATCTTTAAGTAAGAAAAACCCAATTCATCTGTTTCTTGCCTCTCTGCTTTTAATGGCAGATGAGAAGTAAAAATCAGTTTTTTAGGTTTATTAGTTTCTGACCATATCTTCTGAGAATGACTGGGTAAGTATCCAGCCACCTGAAGAATAAGAATATAGTGAAAACTAGGTGTCTATGGGCAGTCATTGTGCTGAGTGTGTCCCATGGGTCACTTTATGTCACCCTCCCGGAGGGTCAGGAGAACCTTATGGCAGGTGAAAGTGGATGCTAAATCAAGTCCTGGCTCCTTCACATCCCACACTCTCTCCTCATATCCTGCTGACTCACGATCAGCTGTGATCTTGCCGTTCATTTTAATAAGCCTTTTTCATTGCCTCTGCACAGTTATAAATGTTTACTCTAGTAAAATGTTTTGATTGAAGCAATTTGGTTGAGGAGCACTGTTCTAGGTCACTACTTATATTCACTCGTTTAATTCATTTAGCAACCCTGTAGATACTGTCACCCCATTTTAGAGATTAGGGAGCTGAGATCCAGAGAAATCATTTCCCAAGTAATTACAGCCAGTAAATGCAGAGTGGGATGTGGACCCAGGCAGTATGAGCTTCAAGCTTCCATTGAAAGAGCTTTATTATTTCTCATCCCAAATAGCATTCCAATCTATCTAATTCTACCACTGACTGCTGTGTGACCATAGGTGATTTACATAACCTCTCTGCGTTTTGCTTTCCTTTCCATCACACTCCTGTAATGGTGCCTTCCCTGGAAGGTTCAGTGAGATGGTCTGTCACTGTGAGAGTCTGTGTCATATTATTCCACAGGTAGTATCTGAACGTAAGTGTTTGTTACGATAGCTAGTATTGGGAACTGAGAACGAGCTCCGAACTTCACATCTTAGTATTTCCTTTGTCCTTTTTGAATAGCAAGTGACCTTCAGTTTGTGTTTCACCTCTCTCTCCTCTCGTGTCAGGCTACAGTGGGTTCCCTGTGGCCCCGCCGCACCAGAGCTTGCACCCACTTCACCAGCGCCATGTCACCGTGCCCACCAGTGTCCCTCAGCAGCAAGTGTTTGCCCTGGCAGAACCCAAGAGGAAGCCTTCATTGTTCTGGCACACCTTTAACAAGCTCACCCCTTTCAAGAAATGAAATGGGAGTGGGGCACCTCTGCTGAGGAGAGAACCATTTTTGTTTGTTCATTGCTAACAGTGAGAAAAGTACATCAGACCCAGTGCTGAAAACTTCCTTCTGTGGTCAGTGAGTCTTCAGAGACCCAGCTGCTGCCTTGGAAGATTGGAGAAGGTCACCATGCATGTCTCTAATGTGTCTAAGAACCCTGTGTCACCTGGGCAAGATGGCTAGACCTAGGAGCCAGTGCTGTGCTCTAACGTGAATGCTGAGCAGTGACCCCAGTGCCCATGACTGGTGCTAAGGATGGTCTCTGCTGCAGCGCGAACTAAGCACCTCGAGATTTTCAGTTCCCAAGGAAGGGCTAGAGTAGAGTGTCACTTTTGCATCTGATTTTGATGGGAATGGTGCCACCAGCGTTGGTACAATACTGCCTCTGGATAGCATGCAAGCTGGCCCTTCTTCTGATGCTGATAGCAGTTGCCAAATGGTCATGCAGACTTCGCTCTTCAAGGTTCCTCCCTCTACTGGCTAGAGGGAAAAGCTGGATGAATTCACCATGTGGCAGCTGGTCTGTAATGCAGAGTGACTTAAGGGTTCAAAGATAGGGCTATTTTCAAAGATAGGGCTATTTCACTCGAGGGAGTGAAAAATCCTACTGCCATCTGGATTTGCCTTTTTGAAGTAAGGTACTCACCTGCCGGTGTGCAGAACCTAAAGCTGAAATCTCATCCACTTGCACACCATCACGTAAGAAATTGTATCCCTATGTATCCTTTTGCGGTATAACAAAGCATCTATTTTAATTTTTGATAAAATGGATATGCAAATGCACCAACTGAAAGACATTCTTCAAGAGATCCTGTGCTTCTTCCAACAGTTGTTTCTAGTGTCTCACCAATTAAGCAGCAAGTGCATTTGACCAAGAAAGCATGAGGGTCAAAGCAATCCAGCTTCCCCAGAATTTGAAGCCAGCTTTGTTGCATAAACCCAAAACAGTAGAGCTAACTGTGCCATTATTAGCATGTCAGCAGGTTTCTGGAGACTCATTTGTTACAAAAGAGAACTTAATAAAATACATCTAGACTCAGAGATAGCAGTTCTTTTTAACAGAAGGCCTTTTGGGCTCCTGTAGGTAGTAACCTCCTCATCTTTGTCTAATTGTAAATTTTTGGTGAAAATACTTTTAAATATGTCCAGAGAAGACAGACTTTGCAAGAGAGACAGCATTTTAATTTACACAGTGCACTGGAAGGAGTTATTGTATTATACAACTTGTGGTTTTCTATTTAAAGCTCTCTTTTTTGTATGCTACTCTCAGAGTTCTTTTTTCTAATAGGCCTGTGCTGAGAATAAACAAACCTGTAATGGCAAAGACTAAGGTATAATCTGAGTCTCCAGTGCATGGTTCCACCATCCCCCTTCTCCTTCCCCCCCATATCCGGAACTGTTCCTGAAGGAGGTGACCACATGCATCAAGGAGACATAATTAGACCTGAGAGCGTCGTGTAAAAATTTATTGGGAAATCTTATCTGTTGGTGACCCTGCTCTCCCACCTTGCTGTGCTTACTTACAGGCAGTATTGCTGGAAAGGTGTACAACCCTGTGGCTGAAAACCAGGGCTTGCCTGTGGACCTTCATACCAAGAGTTCTGGGATAGTGGTGCGAGGAAGCATCTCAGGAGGTGCTATAGCTCTGTGTGTATAGGTGCACATGCGTCTGTGTGCCTGTGTGTGTGTGTGTGTGTGTGTTTGAATAGACATCTCAAGTGCAGTTGCATTTATATAACTACCTTTTTACTAACAAAATATATATATTTGAAAACTAAAATGCTTTACCTGGACCCCCTCAGCAATAACTGTAGGGTCTCTGCGCTAAAGAGTTATTTGTATATACAGTAATTTTGAACACATCTTTGGGTTTTTTTTTTTTATTTTGTAAATATAAGAGAATTACTGTGAGGAAGTAAAGAGAAACATTTGCTTGGGTTACATTTTCAGTGAGAATTCAGTTCAAGTGAAGAACCACTCAAAGACTTCCATTTTCTAATGTTTACTAATTAGCGTGAAGAAATGCCTGAAGTCCTGTGACCTGTCCTGATTGTCCCAGAAGAGCTCTATAACTTCTAGACCCTGCCTCTCCCTCCCTCTGTGGGACTCCCGCAGAATTACTTGACGCTGGACACCAGGGCATGTCTAAGTCCCAGGCTACCCAGGTCAGCTCCGTTGAGTGCGAGAGCCGCTTCATCAAATGTCTGCTCTGGGTGGATCCTGCTCAGATGTTCAGGTGATTTTGAAAGCTGTAAAATAGTTTTTGGGGAGGGTGTCCTTCCACCTCTTTATATTCCTTACTTGAGTTTTACTACCAAATGCCTGAGTTCTGTAAAGAACAGGTGACTCAGTATCTGATTTTAGGTTTGCGTAACTTCCATCTTGATGAAAGTCACATTTTCCACTTGCAAAGAAAAAAGAGAAAAAAGAGCTTCCTGTATGGAATATGTATGAATAATTGCATTGAGAATCTCCCTTTGTCTTTCTTTTTAACCCTACATTACATAATTTGGACCAAAAAAATGACATAACATATGGATGAATTTCACTTACTCTATCATTCGTGCTTCAGAATTTGCCAACTCTGTTCATTCAACTCTGTTCACTGTTCAACTCTGTTCAACGAAAACGATTAGAAATGGTCTGGTGTCAAAGCAACCTTGTCAATTTTGATCATACTTAAAACTTACAACAACCTGTGGTAGGTTACAAGTATTTGAGAATATTTGTAAATCCTAGAGAAACAGCCTTCTTTGTCTCTGGCCTCCAAACTAGAAAAAGAGTGGCTGCATTTTGCCAGCACTTTTCCTGGACTACCATCAGCATAGTGTGTTTTTAGCAGATCTAATCTTTACCCTAGTATATCTGATCTTGTAATTGAAAACATTTTACTCCCAATCCCCATGCTACTTCTGAATATTTTTGTCCCTTTATACCTAAACCAGACAAGGACTAACTCCATGCCTATTTATAATGTCTCTCAATTCTAAATTGCTATTGTCTGGACACAAAGCCAAAGTTTGTTTAATTCAAAATTTGGTTCACAATAGAAATCAAAAGTCATGATCCAGCCAATATACCTGAAAAATTCTACAAATCCAAATTGTTGAAATGCCATAATACAAATCAACATAGAAACAGATGTGTCCCTCACAGGACAGTGCCAACACATGTGAGTAACTGTCTCTTTGGCTTGCAGGCCTCTTTGGCTTTGCTGGACACAAATCAGTTAGGTCAAACTGCTCAAAAACACTGGCCCCTAAAATAGGCTTACCCGACAAGTTGCTCTCCATGCTAAAATTTCACTTGGCTAATGCTATTGTCCTCAGGATGAATGTAATGAAAGTGGAGTTTAAAAGATTTTGAAAAATATAAGTAGAAATCATCTACCTTGGGGGAAAAAAAAAAGCTGAAGTGCTTAATGCAAATATACTTAGCTACAAAACAATAACATTATCACGGTTAGTTATTTTGTAAGCATCGATGTATTTAGCAAATACTTTGATTCTGTAATTAATAATTGTTTTTTTTGGAAGTGTTAACATCAATTATGTTTAACTTCCTACTTTGCAAGGCTTTTGGTAACCCTTAAATGCAACAACATCAAGAGGATGTTACCTGCTTTAAGTCAAGTGACCGCTTCCAAACTGATAAATTAGCTGCTGACAGCCATTGTTGTACAAGATGCTGTAACTTGATATGTATTTTGACTGAAGTTTTTGTAAAAAAAATCATCGCAATGTTATTTGAAAATTTTCTTGTAAATGCTGTGAATTTATATTTGTTGTTTTGTATCTGTATATTAAAATTAATTTGCCAAACTGGTTCTACTAATGCATCTGAGAGTAAAATATTTTTTTTCTTAATGGAGAGCCTGGAGATGCCTGGAGAGTTTGTGGAATTACAATTCATTTCCTACCTGCTTGTTCCATTAGTGGATAAAACCACTGAATAGGTGTGGGAGAAAGTAGGATTGTGGGTAACAGAGGGGCCGCTGACTTGAAAACAGTCACTAGACTAAACAAACATTGGAGTAGGACTGTTAAAACCAGAACTTTTTTGACCTTGAAATCCTATTTTGTATGAGAGCTTTTATTACTGATGGAAGGCAGATGAAGAGACCATACCTTTAGACACTTTCTCTTTCAGGGCCACTGGCCTTATGCCAGGGAGGGGAGCTCTGCTAGTGGCTTGGGGTAGCTTTTTGGGGGCAAGGATGAAGTGAATTTTCTTCTCTAATTTACAGTTCAGAAACAGTAAGTGAATAGCCCATTGTTTGTTGTGACTGTAATCAGAAAAGGTTCCTTTATAGGCTGCCAAGCAATTTCCACTCCTAACATCCACCTACTTCCCAAACGGACATCTACACCCCCCCCCCCCCCAATGCTTGGTCTGGACAGAGAGGGTTTAGCTTAGGGGTGGGGAGGGTATTAAGTCAAAGGGTGACTTCCTGAGACCCAAAATGGTACCATGCATAAGGGAATAGAAATCAAGGGCAATGGCAAGTTGCAGAAGAATTGTGGAGGGATGGCATGATGTTAGTCATCTACCCCCTGCACTGGGGACAGTTGAAATGTGTGAATTCTGCAGAGGAGCATCTGGTCAAAATGGGCAAACACCTAATGTTATAATTGAATTTCAGTGTGAGCTATGTAACAATGGGAGTATATACAAAGTGCTAATAGGATTTCAGGGAATGGAATCTCTTCCTCTGGCACAGGGGCAGGAAGATCCAAGCAGGTTCTCGGGTTAACCAGTACAGCCAGGCCTGGGTGTGTTGCTGGGTTGAAAATATGGTTATGAGTTGTATGAGACACCAAAATGGGGAACAGAAGCTGGATCTCAATGGAGCTGTGAACCGTGATAAGATCCAGGGTTTCATATTTATCAACAAAGAGTTTAAGGTAAGGATGACTGAAGCCAACTTTCCCTAGACACTCACTTCACTGGCAAGAATGAAGGGTGGATTTAAAATGAGAAGCAGGCAAACTGTCCAATGAAGAGACAGCAGGAAAGGAAGGGAGGCTGAATGAGAAGGGTGCTCAGCTATGACTGCAGGTCTCAGTTGTCAACCAGATGTTGGGAGGAGATTTCCAAGCTTTGCCAGTGAGTTGGGTACAAGTACCATCACCCAGTACAGAAAACTATTGTTTGGAGGACAGGTCATTCATGTTTAGATTGATGATCTGATCTGCCCAGTGGATAGTGAAATCAAGTCTAAAACTCAGTGTCGAGGCCAGGACTTGAAATAGACTGAAGAAGTTTCCACTCATGGCATAGTTAAACCATGGCATGGGCCAGAGAGCAGGCAGCTGCAGAAGGTTGAGTGGAGAACACCTCCAGAGAATAAACAGGATGAGGATGGGAAGGAAGAAGAAGCCTGGAATGTAGAATAAAGGGATGAAGATGAAATAGGTGGAATGGGACAGCAAAACCAGAAGGAAAAGATTACTAACTATGCAAATGCTAAGACTTTTGGGCAAGTTTAGGGGCCAGGAGGTAAGGTCAGGGTAGTGAATGGGCAAGAGAAACCACCTTAATCTATGTGATCTAATTAAATCTGTGATGTTGGTGTGGAGTTTTCTATACAACTGAGGAAACTGAGGCATTGTGAAAGCAAGGGACAGTTACATCTGTGGAATTTAACCTTCACTCATGTATCCCATTCTCCCTGTGACCACTCTTGATTCTTGGCACCTCTGGAAAACAGTGTTAACGTATGTTTGTCCTCTTGATGTTCTTTTTTTTTTTTTAAAGATTTATTTATTTACGCATACAAGAACTGGGGTGTAGGCCAGAGGTGTGGGGTGGTGAGAGGATCCACCAGAGGGAGTGGGGAGCAGGAGGATCCACTGAAGTACACAGCTAAGGGGAACAGCAGGTGAGACAGGAGAAGTCTGCTGTGCCATGTGGGAACTCATGCTGCAGTGTCTGTGGATAGCTTCATAGGCTAAGACTTAACCTGTTGCACCACCAGGGAGACCCACACTTGATGTTATTCTTAAGTTCGAAATCAATGTTAATAGACACAGGGAAAAGTGTTGAGTCTGTTGAAAAAAGAATCTCATGGTGTTTTATTTGGGCTGTGTGTGTGTGTATGTGTGCGTGCGTGCTTGTGCGTGTGCGTGTGAAATGGGAATTAGATCCTTATGCACATAAGTGCCTAAAATGAACTTCACAGAAGTTTGAATGATCTATTGAAGAGTTAAATTATTACAGTTTTAATGGTCTGGAATCTGAATCAACTCTGGCTCTATTAATCTTCGTTTTTTTCCTGTTGCCCCATAACTAACCCAAGGTCAGCTGGAAGAGCGGATCACTTTAAAGAAATAAAAGCTGCCATGGGGCGTCCTTCTAACTCCACTTGAATGTGTGCTTCACTTTCTCTATTTTTATTAAAAGAATGTGGGTGGGGGCAGCTAGTTAGGTTTTCTAAACTAAGTGAAGGTGGAAAAGATGCTACCTGACTCAAGTGTTGCTGCAATTTTTGAAGTTCTTCCAAGACATCTTGTGCCTTACTCTGTTCCCTCCCCTTCCTGCTGTTTTGCAGATATATCCACTAGGGAATTGTAGGTCAGGAAACAGTGATTTTATTTAGTTTGCTCTTGATTCCTGCTTTGCACAACACCTGGGTGCAGCCCGCAGCCCTGGAGGTCAGGTAAGTGCATTAGGGAATGATTTCTTTAAATTCAATCTAAGGATTAAGATCCTAAAATAGCTCTTATATTACCAATGTGTGATGCCCTGCTTAATTATTTGCAAAGTAGGCAAATTTTGATAGGAAAGGGGTAAGCTGATTCCAAAATCCATTCTTGAGGAAGAGGCTAAACAGATGGTAAAGCAGATTTTGTCAGAACTCTGAAACTAGCTGGGAGGAAGAGTAAAACCAGAGCATAAGTCAGAAGAATAGCAGACTTCTAGAGCACTTTCTGGGGAAACTTGTATGTATATTATTTGGCACAAATTTTTATATTTGTGGCTAGATTGATTTACACAGTATAGATTAAAAGCCAGCCCCTCAACATACGTTGAAGAAGAAATTTGCAAAGTAGACAATGTGCAGAGCGTGTGGACAATTTAGAGAATTTTAATTCTCAGTCAAATTTGGGAGGGTTATCAGGGTGTAGTAATCCTTGCATTTTATTGACAAGTAGTTTGGCTCAGAGGGTTGGAGAACCAATAAAGATTGCTCAGCTAGGTTCTGGCAAGGTTATACTCAATCGTAGTATTTGGGAAGTAAGAATCTTGAGGAGCAGAAACCTTTAACTTTGGCTGTTAGGGACATTATGTCCTCGGAGAAAATAATCAGGAGAGGAATTGAGCACCTTTTATCAAGAAATTCAGTAGTGAAGGAGAAATATATGTCAGCAACAGAGAAATGTGAAGACTATATACATATATATATATATATATATATATATAATTTTATGAAAAGGAGAAACTCCCATAAACTCTAATTTTTGTTAATATGCATATGTAATTAGAATAATGTCAGTAAGGCTCATCCATAAATACATTCATTATATACAGGGCATGTTAATTTACTTTGTAAAAATCCACTTTTACTTTGTAAAAATTTACTTTGTTGTGGCAAAAATCTTTTACATTTTTCTCCATGACCTTCATAATTATTTCAGTGGTTACATAAGATTCTACTTACTAAACTACTTATTGTTACACATTATGTAGCATGTACATTTTTGCTATTATAAAACAACACTATGATTATAATAGCTTTGGCACACAAATTTTGGATTATTTAGAAGAATTTTAAGGATAAGATTATTGGGTCAAAGATAATGGACTTATTTTACCTTTCCAAAAGTTTGTGCAGATTGATGTCACCTTCAGCACTATGTGAGATTTGGGTTCTGACCGGATGTTATTGGTTTGTTTTTTTAAGTCGTAAGGTATCGACCATGATACATTCAATATAGTCAACACACATGGATTCAACCTGCTGTTCCAGGTTTAATACTGAGTACTAGAAATACAGTGAAGAAAACACAGTCAGATGGGAAGCCAGATTTTTAGTCACATAATTGCATAAGCAAATGTATCCCCCCCTACCATGACAGGTACCAGAAACGAGAGTGACATGGTGCCATGTGCCCCATTCTGGGGATATTTGAACTATTCAGGAAGGTTCTAGAATCCCAAGTATTCACATTCCTTCAAGATCTTGCCTGTGTAACCCTCTCTGTTTAAAATATTTTGCCTAATTAACTCCTCCTCTCCCTCAAATTCAACCCTTCTTCACCACCCAGCATTGTCTTAGCTCCTGATGACACTAGAAAGCAATTATTAAGTTGAAGGGGGGCACTCGAAAGTGTATCTCTCAAACTGTGTGCTTTTTGGTATGTTGCTAGTGCCTTTCTTTGGTGTCCTCCCCTAAAAACAAAACCATAACTCAAAGAATACTTCCAGTCATTGTAGGTGCTTTTGAAGCATTCCATTTTTCAATTATGATAAAATATACATAAAATTATCATTAGTCACTTTTAAGTAAACAGTTCAGTTGACAAGCACTCATATTTTTGTGCAATTATCACTATCACCCCTCTCCAGAATTTCATCAGCCAAAATTAAAACTCTGTACTAACTACATAAATGCAAAGTCCCCATCCTGTCCCCACCTCTGCCCCCGCCACCTTTATTGTACTTTCTATGCCCATGAATTTAGTATTCTAGATATCTTATATAAATAGAATCATACAGTATTTGTATTTTTGTGTCTGGCCTGGTTCATTTGGCTTATTTCAAGTTTCATTCATGAATTCTGACACATTCATTCTGTGTCAGAATTGCCTTCCTTTCAAGGGTAAATAGTATTCCATGGTGTGGATATACCACATTTTGTTTCTTCAGTTATGTGTCAATGGACATGTGGGTCTTTTCCACCTACTTGCTACTATGATTAATGGTGCTATGAACATGGTATAGAAATATCTATTGGAATCCCTGCTTTCAGTTATTTGGGGTATATATGCAGATGTGGGATTGCTGAATCCAGTGTTAATCCTATATTCACTTTCTATTTATAATGTGCTTTCATGCACAGTGTGATCAAAGTTGGTCTTCATAGCAGCCCTGCAACTTAAGTAAACTTCTCTTCTCTGGCTCCAAAGAGTGGTTTACCCAAAAGTGAAACAGTAAATGGAGGGCCTCCCTGGTGGCACAAGGGGTTGGGTCTCAGCGTATCAAGCTATCTGCAGCCACTGCAGTATGAGTCGATCCCCAGCAAGGGAGATTCCAACATGGCGCAGCAGACCTGTTTCGCCCACTGCTCCCCTCAGTAGTTATTTCAGTTAGTCCACTGTTCTGCTCCCCAACTTGTCTCTGGTGAATCCTCTCACCTCTCCACACCCCTCGCCTGCATCCCAGCTCTTGCATGTGTAAACAAATAAATCTTTAAGAAATTAAAAAAAAAAACAACAGTAAATGGAAGTATCCAAATTTGGAGCTCAGGTTTTTCCTTAATTACTCAACTTTAAGAGTGGTCTCAATCACTTGTGTCCCTTTAAGTACAGTCCTTCTGATTGTAAGCAGCTTGGTCTGCCACCAGCTTCCATCCTTACCAGCCCTTAATCATCCTATCCAACTCTGACTAGGGTAGATCCATTTTCCATTGCAAGGAGCAGAGGCTGTATCTGTGGTTACAGTGACATAGGTTTCTCCTTTTGGTCTCTGTTTCTAATTCAATTCAGCTTCATCATCTGAATTATGAGGATCTATTGGCTCTTGCTTGCCACTGGTGTCTGCATGGGAAATGTGAAACCGCAGGATACATGCAGGCAAGGGCACCCAGGCGTCCCTGGAAATCCTGGTCACAACGGTTTGCCTGGAAGAGATGGACGAGATGGTGTCAAGGGCGACAAAGGGGATGCAGGTACCACATGATGGCCTTCACCTGTCTTTTGCTATCCCCTTGCATTCCTTTTATTCATGTACCCATCACCTTTGGAGTTATCAACTACCCGCTTTCCTCTTGTTCATCCATTTACCCATTGCCCAGCAGACACTTAGGGAGAGTCTACTCCATGCCAGATCTGGGCTCAGTGCTGGCATGCAGCACAGGACAAGACATCATGGGCTTTCTCATTTACTGGAGATACTTGTTAGCCATTCTCTCTAACACTACAGGGTCATTTTCAGGGATGTATGCTGTCATAGATCTTTCAGTCCCAGGCAATAGTTATGATGGATCTTTTGTACACTGGTTCCATAGGAAGATCCTATTGCTTAATATCTGGCAGTAGAGCTAAGAGCTAACACCTTATCATGCTGTGAGGCAGCAGAGAGACAAAGAATGGAAAAAGCCGCAGTCATACAGCTACTACTCAGATGTCTATGCCATATGTTAGGACCTGCCCCAAGGTTTGGACGTTGAGGAATAGAATTCAGCCTCTGGAAAGAATATTTGCAAAAGCCAGGATATATGAGTGGTTTCTATAACACCAACCTGTAGGGATATTTTCCTGAACCCTGTACAGAATGTAGAATCACACACCTAAGACATAAGCAGAATGATCTGTCTTGGAGCAGGAGGGAAACATCAATACTTCTGCTGACATTTAAAGAGTTTAATATAGGTGAAAACAAAAATTGATCTTTTAAAATATTCTATTTTATTTTACATTTTAAAAGAAGTTTATTAGGAAAGAGCCAAAGAGAAAGAGAGAAAGAGAGAGAGAGATCTGCATAGTCACCATCAGTCAGGAGAGCTGCCTTTTGAAATATCTGACATGTGGGTTAACATGGTTGGCTTACCTATTTGCAGATGGGCATATGTCACTTGAGGCCTGAATTGGGTCCCATGGGAAAAGTAGGCACTCCATCTAGTGAGCAGGCTATCAAGGAGCCCTCACATACTCACTGAACTTCAGTGTGTTGTGATGTAATGTGTGTGCCTGGGCCAGTGGGTTTTCAAATTATCCTGTCAAACTATGACCAACAGATAAAGGTCTAAAATAATCCTGCAAAGAAATTCAGGATTGCAGGTGAACTTGATAATGCAAGCCTGGCAGAATCACAAGAAGCACCAGAACTATCATTTCTGTTCTCAGTGTAAATTCTTCAACAATACATCATTTGGAAAAAACAATAAAGAACTAGTCAGACTTGACAAGGCTGCCCCAAAATTAGAAATAACTCAGACTTGGGCACTTTGTGCATGCACTCTATGCACAGGTCGTGCCTGCCTCTTCACAATTTCTCCAACATTCACTTTCATGAAGAAGAGGTGCGAGAAAGTATTACTTAGTGGGTGTTAGTAGAATCTGGCCTTGGGGATTTCTAGGAAGATGACACAATGCTGACTTTTCTCTTGGGAGGTGTTTTTGGGATAATTCATAGACCCCTTTATCACACCTTGGACTGTGCAATGCACCTATTGCCTAATTGCGTCTGAATGCTCTGTAGCGCCTTCACATGCTCTCTTGCTGCTGGGGTCCCCTTGTGTTGGCAGACAGTTTTCTTGGGCAGAAACCTTACAAAATATCTTGAGCCCGGCTCCTCTGGTGTTATATACCTGGTCTGCATGAAACCTTAGTACATGTTCCCTGCCTGATTAGGAAGTAGTTGTCTTCCCAGCACAGGTGATCTCTTGCTTAAATTTTTTTATCAAACACTGGTTTTAGGTGTGCAGCATTATAATTTGACATCTGTGTATACTACATTATGACCCCCACCAAAAGTCGAGTTCCCTTTCAACATCATGCAATTCATTCCCTTTATCTGATTTATCCACTCCAATTCGTTCTCCTCTAGTAACTACCAATTTGTGTTTATAATCCAAGAATTTTTTTTTGTTTTTTCATCTACATTGTCTATTTTCCACAAATGAGTGAAATTGTATTGTGTTTGTTCTCCTTCTGAATTATTTCACTAAGAATAATTCCTTCTGGGTCCATCCATATTAGCATAAATGGCAAAATTTCATCTTTTTAAAATTTGTGTAACTGAGTGATAGTCCACTGTGTATGTAGGCCCCATCTTTGCCCACTTGTGTGTGGATAAGCTCTCAGGGTGTGTCCAGCTCTTGGCTTGTAAACCAGGCACAGCCGTCCTCATTGCTCTGTCAGCTGAGCAGTGTCAGCTGAGCAGCGTCAGCTGGCTGCACACACCCAGCCTAGTTGAAAGTCAGGCACCAGTCACCATGATCTCAAACTCCCAAGGTCACATTTTAGCTTTCTCTAGAAGTCTCTGAGCATACTTTGCTTCAGTCCCAAGGCAGCGTTCCTGCAGCTCAGCACTCTGGCCAAGGGAGTGTGGTGCAGTGGGGTGATAGTCTTTCCTGCTAGCATCCCCCTTCCAGTGTGTGCATTTTATTTCCAAATGTATGGGTGTTCATTTAAATTTCTTATCATAAAATATTTTAGATGTACAAAAGGAGATAGACATAGATATAGAAAAATAGAGGATAAATAAATAGATTTAAAAAACAAAGAAAACAAATGTCTGTATCCAACACCAACCCTCCACTTCTCACCCGTTGAATGGGTTTCCTTTTTCCTTTGTTGTATCCATTCCTTAAAGTTTTACATATTTCTTCAAAGCATATACATTTTAACTATGGTTTATATATTTATATATTATATAAAACCTGTTTTTTAGAAGGATATCAATCACATTTGTCACACTAAAAAAATAGCTTGACTTTTATCTTACATTTTCAAATGTATTTGTGCCTGTTTTATAATGAACACATTTTTAGACTATTACTACATATAATCTATACATTCATGAACGGATATTGATCATATACTCTTTGTTACTTGGGGGTGCATGATCAAAAAGTTTCAAAACCTGGACAATGGAAGAACTGAAATTAAGCAAGGAAAAAAAGAAGTAATGAGAGGAAGCTTGGTACTCCTGGAGTGCACCAGCGAAGGGAGTCGGGGGTAAGGAAGATGAGGACTCAAGTGTAGCTAGGAGCGCTGCTCAGACTCCAGAAGACCAGGGTTTGCCTTGCGCATGGGTCCCTGCCTGCTTGGAGACCCAGGAGACCAGACTTTATGATGCATATAAATCTTCTTTTGTTTGTCCTGTGTCAGAAACTGGCCTAGCCTGCCCCTAAATGCATAGCTGGTTGGGTGGGGGTATCTGCTGCCATGGGGGCAGCCAGAGTCTTATATGAACCACAATTTAGTATATCCTATTGCCAAGTCTAGAGCCACCTCTGTCCTGCTAATGTCCCTCTTAATGTGTTCTCTGTCCTCATTGCATGGAAGTAAGAGCTCAGGGGAGCCTGTTTCTAGCATTAGAAATCATGTGGCATCATCAGACTGCATTGCTTGATGTTCTAATCTCTGTGCCAGCTTGGTCAGTGACACTTATTATTACTCTATGGTACCAAGCAATACTTTCAGAATCTATCCTACCTTCTCAAGGGACCATGTAATCATAGTCCTCTTTGTTTTCATAGGAGGCTAGTAAACCATTTACTCCACTTGCCTCATAATGATTGAAATGGAAAAGTGAGAACATCAGCCAGCATTGTGAACTTCAGTCATTTTCCAAGCTCCAGTCACATGAAAAATACACATCATGAACGTCAGTGTTCATACTCCTACCTTGTTCTGCCTTCTGGATCTGGGTGCTTGGGAAATCCACTGATTCATTTTAAAACTCACTTATTTTACACAACCCAGCACCCTTATTGCTTGCTCATGTCTGCCTCTCTCTACCCACGCTTCCAAAGTGGGAGATGCATGTCTGGTTTAGGGTCAGCCCCAGGCCTCTCCAACCTATGCTACCAGGTTGATGAAACTACAATGTCCAGGAAAATCAGAATTGGAATTTCAACTTTTGCCTGTCTTCTTTTTTCCACCTAGGAGAACCAGGACTTCCTGGTGGTCCAGGGAAGGATGGAATGAATGGAGAAAAAGGAGAACGAGGTCAGAAATTGTGTTCTAGTTTACCATGTTCTAATTTTGGCTATTACAGATTTGACCAAGGGTGAGTCCTTTATTGGACTCCGCTGATGATTTGATAATGAAGGCAGCACAGTTCCTGCTCTCCAGAAACCCATGATTCAGGGAGAGATAGGCAAACGTTTTCTACGAAAAAGGCAGGAGACTGGCTTTGGCTCATGGCCGTAGTTTGCTGAAGCCTGATTTAGTGAATGGGCACTGAAGAGTGAGTTTTGACCTCAGTGCATCTGACAACTCTGCACAGAGAAGGTGGGACTTGAATTGGGCCCCGCAAGGTAGGTGCTTGCAGTTGTCACCAATGAGGAGGGTAAATGACTGTAATGCAAATATTCACTTTGTGCTACGTTGTTCTAGGTACTTTTTCATGAGTTGACTTTCTCAATACCACATCTTATGAGTGAGGTAGTATTATTATCCCAATCTTGTAGATGAGGAACCCAATGACCTAACGTCCCATTGTCCTAAGTGGTGAGACAGGATTGAGTCTTGGTATTTGGCTCCAGAATCCAGCAGGGTGGAGAGACCAGGGGCACTGGAGCACATAGACAGTAATGAATAGTGCCATATACTTGGCACAATGGACAAAACTGAGTGGGACCATAGAGAGTAATGAATGGCACCCTGAAGGTTTTATATCATGTTTACTCCAATGAGGGGTACTTTGAGAGATGTCCCATAACTAGGCCTAAGTGTCAGTTGACTGAAAGTAACCTGTCTAGTGCAGCTCTTTTTTTTTTTAAGATTTATTTATTTATGCATACAAGCTGGGGTGTAGACTAGAGGTGTGGGGCTGTGAGAGGGTTCACCAGAGACAGAGTGGGGAGCAGAACAGGCAGATTGACTGAAATACACTGTTGAGGGGAGCAGCAGGTGAGTCAGGAGAGGGCTGCTGCGCCACGTGGGAATCTCCCCGGCCAGGCATAGAACTCGCGTGCAGCTGCCGACAGCTCCACAGCTCTGGGCTCAACCTGTTGACCACCAGGGAAGCCCGCAGCTCTTTTCTGTTTGAAAGTGTGTTCTCTTAAGCATTGTTATTGTTTGGTGGTCAGTAGTAGCCTTAGATGGTAAAGAATTGTAATTTATAATGTGAGCCCAGGCAAAATGTAGTGATAAGAGTCAAAAATTGTTGTTGTTGTGTGTGTATGTGTGTGTGTACACAATTTAGGGATAAATTGATTTTGAACCCTGAGCATATGCTGAACATATGCACTGCTTTGTACCATTTGCTCAATAACAGAAAAACCAAAGTTGCTTTTCACAAGGTAATGCTCCACAAATCATCTTTTCCTTTGTTCTCTTTTCCTCTACTTAGGAGCAGATGGAAAGGTCGAAGCAAAAGGCATCAAAGGTGATCAAGGTTCAAGAGGATCCCCAGGAAAACATGGGCCAAAGGGATTTGTTGGTCCAATGGGACAGAAAGGCCTCAGAGGAGAGACCGGCCCTCAGGGTCAAAAGGGGGATAAAGGTGATATTGGCCCCACTGGTCCAGAAGGACCAAAGGGTGACAGTGGACCTTCAGGCCCAACTGGTTTACCTGGTCCCATGGGTCCCCTGGGAAAGCCTGGTCCCAAGGGAGAGGCTGGACCTGTGGGGCCCCAGGGTGAGCCAGGAGTCCGGGGAATAAGAGGCTGGAAAGGGGATCGAGGAGAAAAAGGTAAAATAGGTGAGACTCCAGTTTTGCCAAAAAGTGCCTTCACTGTGGGGCTCACAGTGTTAAGCAAGTTTCCTTCTTCAGATGTACCCATTAAATTTGACAGGATCCTCTATAATGAGTTCAACCATTATGACATAGCTACTGGGAAATTCATCTGCCATATTGCTGGGGTCTATTACTTTACCTATCATATCACTGTTTTCTCCAGGAATGTTCAAGTATCTTTAGTCAAAAATGGGGTAAAAGTACTGCACACCAAGGATGGTTACATGAGCTCTGAAGACCAGGCTTCCAGCGGCATGGTATTGCAGCTGAAGCTTGGGGATGAGGTATGGATGCAGGTGACTGGAGGGGACAGGTTTAATGGCTTGTATGCTGACGAGGATGATGACACAACTTTCACAGGCTTCCTTCTGTTCAGCAGCTAATGACAGAGAAGTGTTTATGAATCTACCTTACCAATCATCAGAATTAGCTTCATGGAGATGTTATTACATGCTTTTACTTTACCAGCTATACTCGTAATAATCATAAAAAGATGAAAGTAGGAAAGTTGTTCCTAAAACAGATTCTCTGTAACTTACCAGCTTTTTAAGAGTAAATTTTAAAATATGTGCATTGTGTATTAAACTTTATTTAGTTGTTTTCACCATTCCCATTATCTAAAGAATCCTTGGCATGTGTTTCTGTGAAAAGTGTTTCGATATCATTTTAGTGCTCAAGGGAGCCATATTATGACTTTTTTCTCATATCCACTTCTGAGGGTATTGGGGAGAAAGAAAAGGAAAATGTTTATCCAATTAAGTGACTAATGTGTTTCATTTGTGACAATGAGTCAGCCCAGAAAATTGCAGAACACTTCCCTAATTTTGTAATTTAGATTTCAATTGCCTTTCAGTTCAACTAATAGTTGTTTAGTAAACCATTCACCAGACTTTGAATCTGTGTTAGCTGCCTAGCACTGCTGAAACAAAGTACCACAAGCCAGGTGACTTTAAACAATAGAAATTTATTTTCTCACAGTTGTGGAAGCCAGTGGTCGCAAATGCAGGTGACCCTAGGAAACCACACAAGATACATTTCTAAAATACAATGGTGGGACAGGCCTCAGGTAGTTAGTACTTTTTCAAATTGAAAAGTAGGTAGGAGAAAAGGGGATTATAGGTTCCAAACAAGTCCCAAACCTAGCAGAGCAAATTCTGTTAGTTGTTTTTTTTTTTAAATATTTACCTCCTCTAAATCTGTAAATTAGCTCAGTAAAAGAAAAAGTTTACTGGCCAGAGACCTTGAACAGGGTTAGAGTTGGAAAAGGGGGATGGGGATGATTTTTTTTTTTTTTAAGAGAATAAAGGGAAACTTTCCTTGCAGGCCTATGGTTTACTTCTTTTATTCAGACACCCACTTTCCTTTCTTCTGGTAAAAGTATTCTAATGTCCACTTGCAAGCCAACTCTTTCAGATGGAAGATTCTACACTCTGGGATGACATGGGATTCAGGCCTGGCTAATGAGAATATTACCTTCTTCTCTGGCCATGGTGTGTATTTCCAGATGGCACCTGAGCCAATCCAAGTGAATGAGATATAACATTGGTGCCAAAAGTGGAGGACATATTGAAAACAAAAGAATGATTGTTTCAGCTGAATTTCAGGCTTCAGCTGGCAGTCATTTTGCTAAACTATAGAGCCTAAGAACAAAGCTAAAGACAGCTGGGCATAACACATTCCTGAAGGCAGAGATTACCTTGGAATTTTTTTTGTTTTTTTTTTTTTTTTTTTGGCGAGCAAACAAATTCCCTATTTGCTTAAACTGGTGTGATGCATACATTGTTATTGCTTTTGTTACCATTTTCTTCTAAAGGAATCTTCAGTGGTCTATGGTCAGAAGAGAGAGGCAGCAAGATCATAGTGCACAAAGCCCAAGACTAAGAGTTGAGATGTATGGGGTGTTCTGGCCAAGACAAAGGTATTTAATTTGGATGAGTTATTTAGCATTTCTATGTCACCCACTGTGCAGTATTGGTTGGACTGAATTGTTTCATACAGTCCCAATCCTCCTTTAAAATAATGCAGCTATCACATGTGCCCTAAGTTAAATAAGTTCCTTGAGAGCAACTTACAGAGAAATAAAAGGACACAAGTTCAGTGCATATTCAAGCAGAGCATTTTTAAACCACAGCTTAGGGTCTTTTATCTGACAGGATATGCTGCTTGAAATTGGAACTTCTAGCCATTTTATCCACACTGTGACTAAGTCAACACAGTTGTGGTGATGTCTTCATTCTCTGGGAAATGGGACTTTTTTTGAATTATCATTTTAAGTAGGCAGCACTGCTGTATATGACATATCACAAAATTACTTGGTGGTTATGGAAAATTTTGGAAATATGCAGAAATAATTTCTATTTATAGGTATTTTATTGCCCTTCCTTAATTTATATTTCTTCTAGAACAGAGCTAGAAGTAGAGTAAAGCAAATGAGGCATCCAGGGTACAAAATTTAAGGAGATTCTCACTCTCAGGTACTAATGCTGCATGCACATGACCTCCACAGTGGCTGCCTCCTTAAATTTTGTACCCCAGGTCACAAGCTTGCTTCCATGCTTTATTTTTGTCCAGCTATAAATGGCTAATCATTTTAAGTAATTTTTAATTTATTGATCCACAATGTCCTTATTCTTTTTTTTCAAATTGTAATAATCCAAACTACTTTTCCACTGTGTAGTCTGATTTTTTAAAAACAAGATTTATTTATGCATACAAGAAGAGGGGTGCAGGCCAGAGGTGTGGGGGTGGTGAGAGGATTCACCGAGACAGAGTGGGGATTCACCAGAGACAGAACAGGCAGATCTACTGAAATACACTGCTGAGGGTAGCAGCGGGCGAGACAGGAGAGGTCTGCTGTGCCATGTGGGTTACCTCTCTGCCCAGGGATTGAGCTCATGCTGTAGTGGCTGCCCATAGCATGATAGTGCTGAGACTTAACCCCTTGCGCCACCAGGGAGGTCCTCTATAGTCTGGTTTTGTCAAGAACACAACTTTATAAGCTGAGATAGGCATAAGCAAACAAAATTACAACTTATGAACAGGACATAGCATATATTTTTAAAAAATTTCTTTTTGCAGGGCAAATATGGAAAAGAGATATAAGAATGTTTAAAGGACTTCAAAGAGTTGACTCTAGGGAGTCTACCCTCTGTTTAGGATTGTTTTCCACTACTATCTGTGAAATCTAGACTGTTTACAACAGTGATACACAAGACCCCTTAAGACAAATCATCCTCAGTTGAGAAAATTTTGAGGCTTAATTGTTTACATTATAAGAGGTTAGGTGCCCATGAATAAAAACTACTCCAGGCCAATGAAAGGCTCTACTTAAAAAAAAAAAGATAATAAAATAAGCATTTTGGGGGTCAAATATCTAAATATATTTTTTTTATGTGATACATTTGACATCTTTGTAAGGGCCTGCTATACAGGTTAAATCTGCAATGTGGGGTGGCTGCTATGAGTTAATGTAAGTTTCCTAAGAACCAATCAGTTATGGATAGTATGACATTAATACACATCAAGTTACAAATTTGGGGATTTTAAATAACTTTACCATTAAAAAAAGTAAGAAATGAAATCACAATGTACCATATGTTCCTAATGACATATAGAATATAGTTAAGCTATAAAGAATTCTATAGATACACTACTGTACTTGTTTTAACTAAATTTTAATTGCTGTTTTCTTTATCATCATCAGTATCACTTGAGCTTTTCCTCCCTCTAGGATAAATTGAGAACAAATTCCATTCAGATTTTGGGGGAGGAGAGATAATTATCTATAAGGCTCGTGCATCATGCTTGGCCACAAGCAATGTTACAATGAACAGAGCTTTACCTTAAGCCCAAAACATTCAGTTGATATAAAACACTGATGCAACTTCAAATAAAGTACACTTAAGGAAACATAAATAAGAAGATTCACTTGGGTCTTATTCCTTTGCCCAAGTCTCACTTCTGGTGAGCAAGGCAAATGAATTGTCCTTTAACTAGAAGATCACAGTCCTCAGTGCTCTTGGCATTCAGACACTGATGCATGGGAATCATTGTCTAGGTACTGCATAAAGTTGAGGTGAAATGTGGTATTTGAGGAGCTAGCAGAAGCCTGTGGGAATAGGCTTGTCTTTTGGCTTACTTTCTCAGTGGTCTCTCCTGACACCCAGTCACTGGGCTTCACTCCTATAGAAGAATGACTTCTCAAGGGACTGGTCTCACATTGATCTTCCATTCAGCAGCCACATAAGTGGCAGGTGTCTTGCCAGGGAAAATAGGACAGTTGCTTTGGCAGCCACACTTTTTTCTTCCTGTAACTTCGATCCGTTTTCCAAATAGTGGTCCTCTTTTCTAAACACACAGAAGTCTCTCAACAACAACAAACACAAACAAACAAACAACCCACCCCTTACTGTTAGCAAAGCTCTTTCATTTAATCTCTATGCTCTCCAGAAAGGTAGTTGAAGAATCTAGTATAATTTCCTTTCTGCAGACCAATATATATAAGTTTAGCAACGTTAAACCTCAGATCCTGGACTAAAACCTGGGTCTTGACTCCAGCTGTGTGATTTCCACTCATTTAGCGGAGGCTAAGCGGTCCAGAGTCCCCATCCTTTTTCATGGCAGCACAATTTCACCTTCTCATCCTTAAACTTCAAATCTCTTCTGCCGCCAAATCGGTTCATTTCCATTTGGTTGATTGAAGTTTGTTGAACTTCTCCCTCTACAAGTTTATATTGTAGATTATTGCAATTTTACAAGTCAAAATAGATCAAGATTTACTAACAGTTAATTTACTCGGTTCCACAAACCGTATTTTTAACTTAAAGCTTCTATCAAATTGGAGGCCGATTGAACGGATGCCTATGTACGGTGCTGTAACGTCGCAGAAGGCACTGAGATCTGACCTGCCGCGACCTCTGGGTGTTCACTGTCCTCTGCTCCTTGGCCCCTGAAGAATTCATCTACAGCTAGCCATCGCCGGCGCTAGTCAAGTGGGAGTGAAGGGGAAACGTTGATCCTTTTTTACTCCAGGCACTAGGGGGCGTGAGACCGTGGCGGCGGCTAAGAAGGCGGCCTGGCGGCGCTCTTGTCCTCGGAATGCTGAGGTACTCCCGCCGACCCGGAAGCGGGGGGCGTCGTGTGGCGCGGCGTGGTCCGCTGCCTTGGAAACGCGGCGCGCGAGCTCGGGGCTGGAAGAGCTAAGCTCGGGCGGGGGTTTGGTGGCGCGACTAGAGACCACACTCGGGACATGATGTTGTGCGTGGGAGGGCTGGGGGGCTTTGGAACCCGGGCAGCGGTTCTGCGGGCTCAGCCCGCGCTCCGGGGCGGCCTTGGAGCCGGAATCCGGGCCCGAGGGGTCAGCACCAGCTGGTCCTCAGTAGGCGCCGCCTTCAATGTGAAACCTCAGGGCCTCCGCCTGGACCTGTTCGGCGAGCGCCGGGTGAGCGGCGCGGGAGGGGGCTCACCTTGTCTCTGCGAGAGGCCGGGTAGCGACCCCACGTTGAACTGTCGTGGAGTCATTTGCGCTCGTGGTGACCTTGCCCATCACCTCTTTGAGAGGCTGGGATACAGAGCGCCGGCAGGGCCTTAGTGGTCTCAGCAAAGAGTGGGTCCCAAGAACCGCCTCTGCGTGCGTTCCTTGCACTGCGTAAACTTCAACAGTGCTGAGAATTACGCCCGCGGATCCTATTCTCTCACACTCACCGCTTCCCCCGCTAAAGTTCATTTTTGTTTCAAACCAAGTGGCCTGGCTCTATGAATGCCCAGGTGGTATCAAGTTGTCTCTGCAAAGATGCACTTGCCTTCAGTTCTGTAATTACTAATTCTGCTTATGTCCGAAACAACGTCAATTTCCCCCCAAAGTTTTGGGCTATTTTCTTTTGAAACTCAAAACTGAAAAAACAAAGCAAAGCAAAACAAAATAACCCTCAAAACTGTTGAGAATAGCCTAATTTTCTGTAGTGCGATGGAGTTGATCATGTTGATTTCTGCCCGCCTCCCAACAGGAAGTAACCGAGTAAATTCTTTGGTTCTGTTTTATTTTTTTATTCAGATTGCCCCAGCAAGGTGTTGGACGTTCAGTAGCCACTCAATATTTCTAAATAGGTGAAAGGAAGTCAAACTTGAATTGCAGGTGAAAGGAAGGCAAACTTGAACTTACCTGATGCCTTTTACTGTGCATTTGTGAATTTTGACCATTTTAAGTTATTACCTTAAATATTCTTTTATTTTTTCACTATACCATTAACTTGTAAGACTAGGATATCTTTGCAGTAAACCTAATGGTATAAGTCTTCTTATTTTATCTGTTGCTAGCTTTCCATATGAGTAAAGGGTAGGTGAAATAGAACTAATTTTAGCTTTATTAATTTTTCTTTTCTACATCATGCTTTTGGGTAGTTATACCAGATTTTCGGGTATATGAATTAGTTTTTACTTGGAAAAAAATTACGTAGTTTTTCAGTCTTACCATAACTTATCTGAGATGTATTGGGAAATGGTATAATCTGTGCTTGAATCAAATTAAGTGAATGTAAACATCAAGTTTATTTTTGGTTCTGATTTTACTCTGTCCAGAACTTTATTTTCTTCAACTTAGTAATATATTTTGAAGAGGATACCAGGTTAATTTGATGCACCCCTTCTTGCAGAAACAGTAGACCTTAATGAGGCCTGAAAGTTTTACCTTTTCATATTTCTCCCAGTCAACATTGTTTAGCATCTACTAGGTTAATTTACAAAGTTAAGCATCTCCATTATTATTATTATTCTTTGATTCATTGAGTTCCCCATATTTTAGGCAGTAAGTAGAGCAGCTAGTTTAAATGATGAAGGGCCTGGTTGTCTGGGAGTTCATTTCAGAAAGAAGACTTTCAGACAAATTTACAGTCCAGAGCTGTGGAGAAAGTGTGGGCTTTAGAGATGTATGGAGCAGGTTCAGGTTCTGACTTTCTCACTATTAGTGACTGCAAATGTTTTTAACTTCTTAAAGTGTGTGTGTGTGTGTGTGTGTGTGTGTGTGTGTGTGTGTGTGTGTGTTTAATCTATAAAAGGAGAATGGTAGTTCCTTGCTCTAGGTTTGTATGATTTATTGAGAGAACCTATATACAGGACTTAGTGTACTTCTTGGTATATAGTAAACACATATTAAATGTTTGGGTTTTACTTTCTGCTTTCCTGAGTGCTATAACAATTGTGATTGAATTGGTTTTTGTCTTCAAGATAGTGAAATGATTTTGTAAGCAAAAAGTTTGCTGCCATTTTCAGCCATTGACTAGGTTTAACATATTTTATTAAAACCTTCTAAAATAGCTCTATGTTCAATAATCAACCTCCCATACTTTATAGTCGTGGAGAAATTAGTATTTTCTGGTAGTCACTTGATGCAGGACAATGTCCTAAGGACTTGGCATATACTTTATAACTCTTACCTGTATCCTTGCTGTGAGGTATGTGTTGTCATCCCCATTGTGCCTGATAAAAAAGTTAGCATAAACTTGACCAAAGTTACACAGCTAATAAAGATTATAACTAGTCTCTATTAAATGCTTACTATATGCCAGGTGCTGTTACTGTTTCTTTATGTGTATTATCATTTAATCCTGTGAGTTTGGTTCTGTATTAGTGACAGCTTGACTTTGAAACTATATTATTATATCTTTTTATAAATTAAAAATTGAAGAAAAATTACATTCTAAAAACTTTTTTAGTTTATGTGGAATGAAGTACGGAATACGAAAGCGGTGCCTAATATACCAACGGAAAGCAAGATTTCCGTTATGAAAAAAATATATACATAATACCAAAAAGTCAGTGCTTTAGTTTTACATTGGAAATATTCTTTTGACTTCAGGGTCTTTTTGGAGTTCCCGAGCTCAGTGCTCCAGAAGGATTTCGTATTGCTCAAGAAAATGCCTTGAGAAAGACAGACTTGCTAGTGGAGCGCGCGTGCACTATGCCGCCCGGACCCCAGACGGTGCTTATCTTTGACGAACTCTCTGATTCCTTGTGCAGAGTGGCTGACTTGGTAAGATGCTTAATATAAGGCTTGGAATTTCCTTTTCTTATAAGTCAGTAACATTTACCCTAGGTTTGTTAGGCATAATAATACACCATAAAGTTAAAAATGTCTGGACTATTTGAGAGCTGTTGGGTGCAATATGTCCTTAGGAATGGAAAACATGTATAAGAAAAAGGATACGTAGAACTTGTAGTTTAATATTTATATCTAATAAAATATGCATGTAGAATGTAATAATGATTACTCATGGAAAATATTCATTTGTAAGATTATTTATAAAAATTTGAAGTTATAATAGAGTATCTGTATGTTTACAATGACAGTCTTATTGAAGAGCAAGCTTTTATAAACCTCTTCAGGAATGCTTTTTGTAATTCAAAATGTTGTTTCGACATCACACTTATTGTATTAAAAACTTCCTTTTTTTCACATTTTCAAATTAAAATAAAAGTGTACGTGGGTCTCTTCACCAACTAGGAAGCCTATTGCTGAGACAGAAGACATGATGTCCTTTCAGCTCCAAAGAGCCACATTTAGTCAGTCAAGTCACATTAGTGAAGGGGATTAGTGTCGTACATACAATCCAAAATCAGGACTCTCATGATCCTTTCTGCTTGGTATTAGACCATATATACCTTCTTCACATTCATTCAACATTCAATCCCCTCCATGTGCCAGGCACTGTTTTAGGCCATGGAAATACAGTCATGAATGAGACAGACATATTTTCTGATTTCATGGAGCTTATGTTCAGGAGTTAACTTTTTTTCCTTTTAGCTCTCAGAGGTGCTGGACTCTGGTAAGAGGTTTACTTAGGGTAATAGTCTCAACCTTTCAGCAGCTCTCCATTTTTCAGATGACAAAAGAAAGACACCAAGGTTAAGTAATGCCCTAAGATCACTTGCCCATAAGTGATGGAACTGGGCCCTTTGTCCATGCCTTCTCATTGCAGCACCTGCTGTTTTATGCCCTTTTTGAAGGGCTGGCTGACTGCTTGGGGCAGGTGAAAGCTTACCTGGAGAGGCTGGGAAAGTAGTTAGCCTCTTCATCTTTTAATAAGTGTTTATTTTAAAAAATTATACAATAAAATTGGCTTCTTTTGGGGGGAAGTGGAGTTCTGTGAATTTTAACTCATATATTCAAATAGCCATCACCACAGTCAGGATACATAAATACTCCTTCACTCCCAAAAAGCTCCCTTTTTAAATTCTCTCCATACCTTACTTACCTCTTGTCTTTGGAGACTACCAAGCTCTTCTCCATCTCTATGGCTTGTTCTTTTCTAAAATATCAGATAGATGGAATCATCCATACCTTTAGATGTTTACTCCTTCCAGCAGCATACCTCCCCATTTCTATTTTTCCCTTTACCAGAAAAAATTCTTTTTCCCATTCACCTGAATTGAGCAATAGCACTTTGCATATTAACATACAGTCATTATAGCTTTCCAGTTTTTAAAAATAACTATTATAAAGTGTCTTAAAAGATTTCTAGTTCATGAAGTAGAGGTTTTGCAGGTTCTTGTGGTCAGTTCTCAGTTTTAGTTCTGTTCCTACAGTATGTGTGTACCAAATGCTTTGAAATATGGCAGAACATGGGAATCACACTGCCAAACAGGAGATCTTGAATCTTCTCCATTTAATTATGTCACTGAAATCTGAAAAGGAAAATGTTTGTCAGTGAAATTCTTAGATGTAATCAAAGACAGGTGATCCCTGACTTAGTGATTTAGACGTAGGACTCTTTGACTTTATGATGTTGTGAAATTCATATAAATTCAGGAGAAACTATGCTTCATTTCCTGAATTTGGATCTTTTCCCAGTCTAGAGAAAAGATTCTCTCTCATGTTGCTGGGCAGTGGCTGTGAGCTGCAGCGTGATCACGAAGGGAAACAAGTGGTGCTCCACAGTGCCCTGTTGACAGCATTTTTGGGATATTTGTATTTTCGTATCCTGTCTTGTCTACATAATGCCTTTTTCCTTTGAGCTACGGGAAGAGGAAGATAAAGGCAGTTACGCTTGAGATGAAACTCAAGATAATTGACCAACTGTAGGCTAATGTAAATGACAGTTAAGATCAGCAAGGCTAAGTGATGATTTTTTAATAGGTTAGGTATATATTTTTTTTAAGAGATGGGAATATTAACTTCAATAATAATAAAACAGTGCAATGCAATACTTTTTTTCCAATTGAAAAAGGTCTTTTTCTTCAATTCAGCTTGCAGAACGTCCTTCAGGATTCTGAGTTTTTTTTTTAAATTATTATTTTTTTAATATATATTTTTATTGTTATTTATGTCTTTTACATTTTGTATTCCCCTTGGGTAGCCCACCACCAATTCACCCGTGATTAAATGCAGTTTGTCTTAACCTTATTTTCAACCTATGTTGAGATTAGGAGATTAGTTAGGAGCTTTGTATTAGCTTGTGGTGAAAACCCCAGAACTCACTGTTTATTTTGTTCTCTTATCCTCCATATTAATTAAGCAGTGTTCTAGGATTTTCCCCATGTTTTTATCTTTCTCTTTACTAAAAGATTTTAACTTGTCTGCCCTATAGTGTTTCCTATTTTTAGAGTCTTATATAAATATTTGTGAAGTCCACTAATACTTTACTTAAAAAATGTGATCGCAAAACCTCTACTTCATGAACTAGAAATCTTTTAAGACACTTTATAATAGTTATTTTTAAAAACTGGGAAGCTATAATGACTGTATGTTAAATGTGATTGTAATGTGAATTTTGTATGTAAATTTTGGGGTAGGAAATGCATAGAACCTTCTTCCTTTATGAATTTTTAAGATTTTAACAGCCGGTAAGATCTACAGGTTTTATAAACTGTTTCCTACCAAATGGTCATTTTGTTTTATTTTTCTTTTTTGCTAGGTTGCTCTGTAACTGTATTGTTTTATCACTTTGACAAATGAATTTTTAAATGTATACTGGTGTCTTGAATTTAGATATTGATTGTAAATTCTGCTACACATGGATTAGCAATTTTTACTTATGCTGTAATTTTACATTGCTCATTTTTCAGGTGCTTTAGAACAAATGTTATATTATTGGTACACCAAATGTATCAAACTATGGATTTAAATGTTTTCACATTAAAAACTATTTGACGATAAAGTTAGGAAATTTTACCTTGTGGTGATTTCATTTCATGTTGTAGTCTTATCTTCTTGGAGAATGAAGAAAATATATAGTTATTTTGTAGTTTGCCCGCATTTTTTTGGGTAATGTACTGTGATTAACACAAAAAAGTAAAATCTAGTTTTATGTGATTTTTAAAAAACAATTGTTAATTTAAGTTCAGTAGAGTAGCCTTTATAGCTGTGGTAGTCACGTGCCATATAGACTGCCCCTGTGAATTCATATTTCCTGAGAGGGCTGTAAAGAGAGAATGTTCCTTTCTTTTCTGCATCAAGGCTAGAATGTAGCCAGATCAGTCTTGAAGCTGCTATGTGTCAATTAAAAAAAACCTTAAAGCCTCTAAGTGTTCTCTGGAGCCTGGTTATTATGTAAGAAACTTACTGAACACAATTTTAGTTAGAAAGTTTTAGTGTATTTGAAGCAAGAATCTGCTTTTTTGAACTATAGAATTAGGAAGAATTTACTTGGTGTTTCTATTTGAAGGAAAAAGACTTTTCTAAAATAAAGTTATTAAAAGCATTTTCTTTCTAATGAAACAAATCTAGCTCCAAGGAATAACAGAATAAAAAAAAAATGTTCAGAAAGAAGCTGCTTTGTCCTGTTAGTTTAGGAAAATATCAGTAATGGCACATTTTAAAACAGAGATTTTCCCTCAGATTCTGGGAGAAAACTTTCCATCAAATTCCCTTTTGGTTTTCTTTTTCCTCTTTATTAGGCTGATTTTGTGAAAATTGCTCACCCTGAGCCAGCATTCAGAGAGGCTGCAGAAGAAGCTTGTAGAAGTATTGGCACCATGGTAGAAAAGTATGTTGTTTTCCCCCTTTGGTATAATATTGGGTGACAAGGTTTGATGGATTTTTCCACAGGCTCATCGGGTTGGGGTGAGGGTGCTAACCCCGCTTGGCTGTTCTGGGATGGTGGTGAGAGGGAGAGTGGGAGGGAGGCAGACCACCACCCTCATCTTCCGAGCCCTGCAGTGGGATTGTGGGCTAGTTATTTATCTGTTTCGTCACTTAGTTTTCTTGTCTATAAATGAGGAATGGGATGATTTCTCTTAGGGTTATATGGAAACTCATTGTCAAGCTCTTAGGAAACATCCAATATCCTTATCATTTTTATTGTTACCTCAAGGGAAAGGTTTTATCGCATGTTAGATGTGAGCTGAGGTTACTAGGTTAATGTGTGATTAACTTGCTACAGATTGATGACTGAGCCACAAAGCAAGAAACTTAACATTAACTCTAACCAGTGGCCTTGCAGTCTCTGTTGGGCTGGGGTTGAGGGGTCTGGGAAGAGATCATAAACCATGTGGCAGCATTGAGAAGGGCTGAGGCTGTGAGCATCAGGTAATGCTAAGTGATTTTGAAGTATATTTAAGTATTTTGTGTCATTTATGAGAGCCATAGAGTGCTTTTGTTCTTAGAAGTGGACAGTGCTGTATTTGAAGCTCCCAGGGGTATGGTGCCTTGCCAGAAAGTGGGTAAAACTCATGGGAGTGCTGGGACTTTTGAAGGGCGAGAGGCTAGGCAGCGTCAGAAAACTTTCACAAACCAAAAGTTGCTGGAGGAGGACAGTGGGGGCTTTTCTAGTGCAGCAAGGCTTCCTGGAGCCCCTAATAAGCAGCTGAGATGAGGACTTCTTGAGAGAAGGCAGTTCTTAGGGAAAGGCCCCAAGAAATTAGTGAGAGCTGCCAAGTCACCCGCCTGAGGCACACTGAGTGCTTGTTATGCCTGGATTAAGGTACAGTCTGGGCTAGTGGACGTGGACTCTTAATATTGTGGGGGGATAATGGGGAACCATAATTGGTAGTGAAGTGTTGTCAAGTGTGTTTGGCTAAGGTCTTCATGGTGGAGAACATTTCATTCTCTTGGTCTTTACCACACTCTGGCTGCTGCCTTGAGGCCTGCTGAAGGACCTGACAGGAAAATCATGAAACAACACCTAGCCTTCACCGGGGCTTTGTTTTCCGTTCTTGCTAAGCACTCTGACTCATTTTCTCCATTAGTCTAACTGAACCATAGCTTACCTAACTGCATCAATTCATCTTTGAAAAACAGGGCCATTGTACATTCTTGTGTAAAATTGATTTATTTAGTGGAAAAAAGTCTAAAATTAGATGTGTAACTTTTTAGAATTAATGCCAAGCATAGACTTGTATTTGGTAAATGTAAATATTTACTGTAAAAGATGCCGTAAAACATGGACTCTATCTCAAGATCTTACAACATAAGGTAATGTGGGAGATTTGCTCAAACTTCTGAAGTAGGTGTATCACAGTTCCTTCTAAACTGGTATCCTTTTGATGTGCAGTAGTTTGTGCAAAACAGGAGGAGGTGGGCTCCATGTTGATATTGTCATGTCCTTGGTTTCCTGGGCTCGATGTCTGAGAGCAGGAGAGAACGTTGTGCCTGGTCTTCTTGAGTGTTTTTGACTGGCGGTGACCTCAGTTGCTTTGGTGTTTGCAGTGGCCCACAAGAACAGTGGAAACAAAAACCCTTTGATTTATATGAAACAGCAGGATTTAGATTGTGAAATGGAACCTGACCACCCTTGAGTTCCCGAATCGGAACTGTGGTTCCGATAGGAATCGGTCTGTGGTTCCCACAACCTCACCCTTCCCTGAGAGTCCTGTAGGCAGGGAGATTGTATCTAGGAACAGTGCACCATTTAGCCCTGAGAGAGCTGTGGCTTCTTGGCATCCAGGGAAGGAGGATTCAGGACCTGCCCATGTTACTGAGGTTGGGCTGAGAGCAGTACTCAGGTGGTGGGGTTAAGGGCAGGCTGGCACAGCCAGTTAGCATAGCTATGGTTCGTTAGTATGGGCAGTGATTGCTGTGCACACATCATCTCATTTAACCCTTAGGGAGACCTGATGTCTAATAAGGTTAAGGGAGTTCAAATACTTCCCCAAGATCATGAAGTAGTAGTTGGACCTGGGTGTGGGGCCCCTCGCTGTGTCCTTGAGCTCTCCTCACAGTGTGGGCCTGCCATTCTCACCCAGGTGAGCACAGGTAGCCCATGTTCTAGAGTACTCAGCCCAGGGCTACAAAATCTTATATTTTTATTTATTATTTGCATTTATTTGTCCTCCCTGCCATTATCTTTCTTTTATTAAAAACAACAACAAAAACAAATGACAGTTGGCAAATTTTTAACAGGAACTCTGGCTCTCAATGGCAGACCGGTCAGATGCCTAGTTACCAACTTTCTCTCCTCTTGTCCCCTCTTTCCTCCTGCTCTTCTGACCCAAGCTGCCAACTGTGGCTTTAAAGTTATCCTTTTACTGCGCAGAACAGTTACTACTCTGACACTTTACCTAACAGAATGCCTGTGCCTGTACCAAAAGACCTTATAATACTACGTATAGTTATGGTATTCCTAGTCCAAATGAAGACGCAAAACAAAATAATGTCCGAAATCTTTGTTCCCTGGGCGTGAGTATGCTAGAATTTGACAGTCTTTTTTTGATATAAAATTAAAAAGAGGACATTAGAAATTACTTAATTTTTTTTCACTTGTAATTTTTTTAGGTTGAATACAAATGTGGAATTATATCAAAGTTTGCAAAATTTACTAGCTGACAAAAAACTTGTGGATTCTCTGGATCCAGAAACCAGGTATTTATTCTTTTGCATCCATTGTGATTGTGACTATAGAGTTGATACTGAAGGAATTGCTTAGATGTATCTGTCCTCACAGCCCCCTTTGTCAGCAAGGCTTCTCCACAGGTATGTGTATGATTCCTGAACTTCTAAAGGACTCCTCTCATATGGTGTCTCCTCTAGGACCTTTGTACCAGGTCATGCTCATCCCCTTATCCTGCTTTATCCCCTCCATTTTAATCAACTTTAGCATTACTCCAACTGTTAGTTTATCATCTCTTCACCCTACTGGACTGGAAGCTCCTAGAAGTCAGAGAGGTAGTCACTTTTCTTCACTGCTGCTGCCTTAGCACCTTCACAATTTGTGACCTGTAATAGGTGTTTAATCAATGAATGAATTACTATAAACAGTTGATGATTACACTTAACTTTATACTTAAGTGTCCTATAATTGATATCATCAGAAGATAGAAGCAAACTGTTTTTATTTACGGGGTGGATGTCATGATCCTTGAAATGATTTGCTTTGATTCATTAGATAACATTATTAATCTAAATTGAAAAGGTCAAATTTTTAAGTCAATACATAAAAATATTTGATCAGTATATTTCTTTGTTTAATTTTATTTTTATGTAAAGCAAACATGGTGAGGTTTTCATTAATTTTCCTATATATATTATTTGTCTCATAGCACATAGTAATTTTTCTTGTTTGTACTTACCTGCTTTTATTTATGGGACATTTAGTTCATTTGACTCCTTGATTCTCCCCCTCCTGCTGCTTTCTCCTCTGCTGTCCCCATGTGTAGCATGTGACCCTAAGTGAAACCTTATTTTGTAAGGATCAGTTGCTCCGGGAATCTTGTGTAATCTTGCATATGAGTGCCTGCCTAATGAAGAGCACAGAGAGTGAGTGAGACTGTCTCTGAGGTATTACCTCATAGGTATTAGGTAGGTATTAGGCTTGGCCTTATTTCATGTCATTGATCTTGATGCTTAGGATACTGGTAAAGCTAGTTAATACCATCAGAGCATTGTTTGTCTTTATTATCACTTTAGGCTTGAGCATTATATTGTCTTAACTTGAACAACAAGTAAAAGTTGATTATCTCCTAATTGTGCCAGATTTATACTCATCTGGTACTGAGTTTGAGTAGCAACAACAGGCTGTTAATAATCTGACTTTACAAAACATTGATTTTTTTTCCTTGTTAATGTGTAAATATTGTAGTGAACTAATAGACTATAGTTATGTGCTGCATATCAATATTTTGGTCAACAATGGACCACATAATGAAGGTGGGATATGTAGTAGGCTATAGCATCTAGATTTCTGTAATGATGTTCACACAATGTCACAATCTGATGACACATTTCTTAGAATATTCCTGTTGTTGACACATGATTGTATTTAAGTTACAAAGGACTTGTGCTAATAGGCTACATATCACATTTCTTGATGTTATTAAAAATGCTGTAGGTAACTTGAAAATGGGAGGAAAAAGATTTTGAAATAATGACTATTGGACTTGCATATCATCAAGAGTGTTTACTAGTACCTAAGAAGGACTTTGCCTATGGTAAAGTGTAAAGTGTAAGACAATTGCTAATACAAAGAATTACAGATTTAATAAATTATCTTGTCATAATATGTTAATGTATAGAAGAAATTATTTAAATTGAGTATATTGATTTAAATGTATTATTAGATGCATTCTTTGAAATGCTAAGTCTTGGAGATATTTAAAGTAGTCACAGAAGGGACCCATTTGTCAGTAAGTTTTGAAGTCTGATTTAAATGTGTTTACTTAAAGAATTTTGGTATATTAGTCTCCAAGGAACTCAGTCATAAAGAGACCTGTTTTACTTGGGGTTTTCCAAAACCATCAAGAGCTTTCTTGTATGTGAAGATTGTAACAAATACACTCTCCAGACAATATGATGAAGGGGAAATCCCAGTCTTAAGAGCAGCAAAAGCTCAAGAAGGCATATCATACAGACTATCAAGAAGGCATAGCATACAGAATTTCAAACATGCAAACACATACCTGGGAGTGAAAGATGATATTTTAATAAAAAGAAACTGTATTCTTAGTTAAGAAGAAAGCTCAGTTGTATCCTCAGCTCATCTGTAAAGTTTAATGCTATCTAGCATATAGCTAAGAAAATTTTTTTTGTTATATAAAATGATTTTGAAGTCATAGAAAATATATGAGTAAGCAGTAAAAATATGATATAGAAAAGTACTAAAAAGGGACCTGTACCAGATAGTAAAACATAATATTACAGTACTGTATATAAAAGAGCATTATATAGAATGACAGAATAGTCAATTAGATCCGTGAAAGACTAGAGATGTGTTAGACATAGACATAAATATATAAAACTGTATTTGGCAAGCGATAGTATCATTTTACATTATAGGGAAAGACTTGCTTTTAGTAAATAATGTCAGCCCATTGGATAAGCATTTTGGAAAAAAGCCGATTAATTGAAAGATTTAATTATTAAAAAAGAAATCATAAAGGTATTGATACCCTTGGAATGTGGAAGATCTTTCATCATATGATACCCATATTAAACCACAAAAGGAAAGATTGATTTGATTATCTAAAAATTGTAAACATTGGTATGGTAAAACCTCTTTACATTCAAAGTCAAAATGCATAAATGGGACAAAGGTAACTTATATAATAAAGAGTTAATATATTTACTATGTTAGGATACCTTACAAATTATGGTGGAAGGGGAAAGCAAATGCCCTTTTAGAAAAATAGGTAAAAGACTTTTGTAAAATTCTTTCATTTCACAAGATTAGGAATAGCAACAGATGGCTGTTAAATTTTTAACAGTATGTAGTAAATATAACTCTGGTAGTGAGTATGAAGTAGTAATTGGAGATGTGACCTCTAGAAATACACTTTCTTGGTTGGATAGTGGCTCCATTACTCTCCAAACCTTGGCTTTTCCTCCTGTGAAAGAATTAAAACGTATACTTTATGGGATTATTGTGAGACTTGATTGAAATAATATAAAGTGTGTTGTCACTTTCTGGCACATTGTGGTCATTGAATACGAGAGACCTAGCATCACTAAAGAAAGATGTAAAAAAGCAAAGAGCTCATCAATTTACAAAATTAAAACAGAATAGTAAAAAGAATAGTGTTTTAATGACCTGGGCGAATGGGTCTTTTCTAGTTAACTGTAAATTGATAAATCCTTACTGAGGATAATTTAGTTATATATATATATTGATTTGCATACTTTTTAGTAAACTTAATTTCTTGGAAACAAGGATAAAAAGATGTATGTAAATAAGGATTTTTATCATGGCATGATGTATGGGAGTGAGAAAATGGAAACAAAGTTATATCTCATACATTGCACATTTCTTTTTAGCTTTAAATATCTCTCAAAAACAATTTAAAACATTAAGAAGCTTTTGATGTTTATACTGTGTCATCTCATAGGTACTAAAAATGTTTTCATTTTTCTCCTGTAAACCACACCATGATAAAATCCTTATTTACATACATCTCTTCATCCTTGCTTGTTTCTAAGATCTAATTTACAAAAAAAGCAAGATTTGAAAGTCTTTGTTGTTGAGTCCCAGTTATTGAAAGTAGAATGGATGGATGGCAAAGAAATGTCTTTGTTGTTGCATTAGCCACAGGCTGTCACTGAGACAATATTTTCAGGAGACCAAAGATATTGCCTCAGCCTGTGCTTCTCAGGACATGGGACTCTTGTGGTGTCTGCCTAGCCCACCTGTGAACAGTGCATGTTTTAGAGTGAGACAATCAATTTAATGCCCCTTATGTGCATTTAAAAATTCAGCAGCCATTTTTCAGATATTTACTATGTGGTGGGCACTGTACTAATTTCTCTAAATTTATTTAATTAAATATGTTCTTCATAAGTAAAAAAATAAAAATAGATTGGAAGGAAATTACAAACATTTTAATAGTGGTTATTTTTGGCAGCATTAGTGTTTTTTATACATTTTCACAGTAAAGCTGTTAAATAATAAACTTCTATACTACATAAACTATACAGTATATTATCATCTCCAGTTTATTAACACTCACTGTCTTTATTTTCTCTTATTATAACAAACAGAAAATACTTTTGCTAGAAAGAAAGTGGTATGTTTTTTAGGTTGACTAAAGAAGGTAGATAAATGTGAGTAGAGAAAATGTGGGCAGCATGAGTGAAGACTTTACATTATTTAAGAAGGTAAATGGCTAAATTATTAATGTGGTCTATTGAACTTTCGGAATTTTAGAAGAACTTTAATTCTTTTTACTCAAAGTGTATTGGCACAATAATCAGTTGATCAAATATTTGGATAATTTAATTCCAGAAAAAAGTAGCTCTAAAAAAATATACATCATTGACACAAAGAGGTGTTACACTTGAAATTGGTTCCAAGCATTTAGCAGGATTAAAAAAAAAAAAAAAACAATTTTCATTAGCTAAGAAAATCCGCTTCCGGCACAGCATCAAAGAATTTAATATTCTAAGTAACTGCTGCTAGTTGGATGAAAAACAGGAAATCTCATACAGAAGGCCTTTGAAAAATTGTCCAAGTATAAACTGTTTTATGTTTTTAATTGTTGGGGTTTGGATGCAGTTGAAATACATAAATGATTATCATGGTGACTTTCACAGTTTTATACTCTATGAATAAAGGAATAAGCTCCTACATGAATAGCTAATCATAGTTGTTTTTGCATGTTCTGTTATCTGTATATTGACTTAAACATTGGGTGAAGCCATCTTTTGTTCCTTCTGTGCTTCCATGTAAATATCCATATAAAGCATTTAGAACCCAGTATAATAGAGGTCCCCACCGTTATCACCTTCCATCATAAGGCCCTCACACAACTTAAAAAAAAAAAAATCTTCATTCTTCCAACAAATATATATATATTTTTAATCATTTTTAAAAATTTGTATTCATATCTTTTACATTATTGTGTATTCCCCATAGATTATCCACCACCGATTCACCCGTGAACCATCACTAAAGTCCCTTATGCCCTTTTCTCCCCCATTTTGAGCCCTTTCCCTCCCCCTCCCTTCTGAAAGTCTCTTTCCTTTTTGATTCTCCTATATTTCTGTTATAAGTGAAACCATTCGATATTTTTCTCTTTTTTTCTGGCTTATTTAACAGGCATGATCCCTTCTAGCTCCATCCATGTTGCTGTGAATTGCATGTGTTTATCTTTTTCGAATGCTGAATTGTATTCCATTGTGTATATGTACCACATCTTCTTAATCCAGTAATCTATTTTTGGATATCTGGGTTGTTTCCATATCTTAGCTATTGTGAATAATGCTGCAATAAACATACGGGTGCATGTATCTTTTTGGATTAATGTTTTTGTGTCCTTTGGGTAGATTCCCAGAAGTGGTATTACTGGGTCATATGGATGCTCCATTTTTAGCAATTTGAGGAACTGCCATACAGCTATCCATAGTGGTTGGACCAGTTTGCGCTCCCACCAGCAGTTTAGGAGGGTTCCTTTTTCTCCACACCATTGCCAAAATTTGTTGTTTCCTGTTTTTTTAATACGTGCCATTCTTGCTGGTGTAAGGTGGTATCTCATTGTGGTTTTATTTGCATTTCCCTGATTATGAGGGATGTTGAACATTTTTTCATGTATCAGCCATTTGCTCTTCTTCTTTGGAGAAGTGTCTTTTAAGTTCTTCTGCCCATTTTTTGACTGGAATTTTTGCTTTGTTTTTGTTGAGTCGTGTGAGTTCTTTGTAGATTTTTGTGATCAGTCCCTTGTCTGTTGTATGGAGTGCAAAAATTTTTTCCCAGTCACTAGTCTGTTTCCTTGTTTTGGTTAATGTCTCTTTTGCTGTACAGAAGGTTTTTAGTTTGATGTAGTCCCAGCTGTTTATCTTTTCCTTCACTATCTTTGCTTTGGAGGATGTGGCCTTTAAAATGTTACTAAGATGTATGTCATGTATTGTTTTGCCTATGTTTTCTTCTATAAATTTTATGGTTTCAGGTCTTATGTTCAAGTCTCTAACCCATTTTGAATTGGATTTTGTTCATGGTGTGAGGTAGTAGTCTAGCTTCATTTTTCTGCATGTAGTCATTTTCCCAGCACCATTTGTTGAATAAACTGTCCTTGTTCCATTGCATATTCTTTGTACCTTTATCAAAGATTAATTGTCCCTATATATGTGGGTTGGTTTCTGGGTTCTTTATTCTATTCCATTGATCTGTGTGTCTATTTTTGTTCCAGTACCATGCAATTTTAATTATTATGGCTTTGTAGTATAGTTTGAAGTTTGGGAGGGTGATACCTCCATTCTCCTTTTTAGTCAGGAGAGCTTTGACTATTCAAGGTTTTTTGTGATTCCATATGAACTTCATCAGTATTCGTTCAATCTCTTTGAAGAATGTCCTTGAGATTTTTATTGGAAGAGTGTTGAATCTGTAAATTGCTTTAGGTATTATGGCCATTTTGATAATGTTAATTCTTCCTATCCATGAGCAGGGGATGTCTTTCCATTTCTTTGTGTCTTCTTCTATTTCTTTTAATAATGTTTTATGGTTTCCTTGTATAGATCCTTCGTTTCTTTTGTTAGGTTTATGATATTTGATTTTTTTTGTTTCAATTGTAAAAGGGGTGGTTTTCCTGAATTCCTCTTCTTCGGATTGATTGTTTGCATATTGGAAGGCTACGGACTTTTGTGTGTTGATTTTGTGTCCTGCTACTTTACTAAATTGATTATTTTGATTAGTTTTTCTGTGGAGTTTTTAGGGTTCTCTATGTATATTATCATGTCATCTGCAAATAGTGATGATTTTACTTCTTTCCCTATTTGGATTCCTTGTATGCCTTTCTCTTGTCTTATTGCTGTGGCTAGGACTTCCAATATTATATTGAAAAGCAGTGGTGACAGTGGGTATCCTTGTCTTGTTCCAGATTTCAGGGGAAAGGCTTTCAGCTTTTCACCATTGAGAATGATATTGGTTGTGGGTTTGTCATCTGTGGTCTTTATCATGTTGAGGTATGTTCCTTCTATCCCTAGATTTTCTAGGACTTTCATCATAACTGGGTGTTGGACTTTGTCCAATGCTTTCTCAGCATCTATTGATATGATCATATGGTTTTTATTTTTCTTTTTGTTGATGTGTTGGAATAAATTAATTGATTTTCTGATATTGAACTATCCTTGTGCCCCTGGAATAAATCCCACTTGGTTGTGGTGAATTATCTTTTTGATGCATTGTTGAATTCTATTAGCTAAAATTTTATTGAGGAGTTTTGCATCAGTGGTCATTAGAGATATTGGCCTGTAGTTTTCTTTTTTTGTGTTGTCTTGTTCGGTTTTGGTATCAATGTGATGTTCGCTTCATAGAATGTCTTTGGTAATATTCCTTCCTTTTCAATTTTTTGAAAGAGTTTGTGTAAGATAGCCACTAGTTCATTTCTGAACGTTTAGTAGAATTTGTGAATCTGTCTGGTCCTGGGCTTTTGTTTTTGGGGAGTGTTTTAATTACTGTTTCTATTTCACTGCTTGTGATTGGCCCGTTTAGGTGCTCTATGTCGTCTTTATCTGGTTTTGGATGATTATATCATTCTAGGAATTTGTCCGTCTCTTCCAGATTGTTGAATTTGTTTCCATATAGATTTTCATAGTAATCTCTGACTATTCTTTTGATTTCTCCTGAGTCTGTTGTAATTTCTCCTTTTTTGTTTATGATCCTATTTATTTGTGTTTTCTCCTGTTTTTTCTTTGTGAGTCTGGCTAAAGGTTTGTCTATTTTATTTTTTCGAAGAGCCAACTTTTGGTTTCATTGATATTTTGTATTGTTTTTTTTTGGTTTCTATCTCATTAATTTCTGCTTTGATTTTTATTATTTCCTTACGTCTGTTAGTTTTTGGGGTTTTTTGTTGCTCTTTTTCTAATTCTTTGAGATGAGAGATTAAGTTGTTTCTTTGAGTAGTTTGTTGTTTCTTGCTGTGGCCCTGTATTGCTATATGCCTTCATCTTATTACTGCTTTTGCTGTGTCCCATACATTCTGGTAAGTGGTGTCCTCATTGTCATTCAATTCAAAGTATTTTTTAATTTTCAGTTCTAGCCTGGCACTGTTAACGCTGGACTTATACTGCAGAAAATTCCCTCCCTCGTCTCAACTCCCAGAGGGGAGGGCAGGGGCTTCAGAAGATGGGGTGGGGTGTGTGTGAATCTCCCTTTTTCTGGGGTTACTCTTGCTGGTGGGGTCCCCTGTATCTGTTTCTTTCCTCAGTGGCTCTCAGGGACAACCGTCACCTAGGAACGCACTTTCCCCCTCACCTTATAGCGCAGAGACTTCCCTCTCTTGTCTCAGGTTGAGAGGGGAGAACAAGGGCTTCAGAAGATGGTGCGGGATTCGGGGTGAACTCCCCCTGTTTCTGGGCTTACTCTCACTGGTGGGTCCCTTGTATCTGTTCCTTTCCTCAGTAAATTGTGGGGACAACCATCAGCCAGGGACGCACTTTCCCCCTCACCTTACAGTGCAGAAACTTCCCTTTTTCTTGTCTCAACTCCAGAGGGGAGGGAGGGGGCTTCAGAAGTTGGTGTGGGGGCGGGGCGGACTCTCCCCATTTCCAGGGTTACTCTGGCTGGCAGGGTTCCGCGTATTTGATCTCTTCCTCAGTGGTACACGGGGATAGTCGAAGGCCAGGCACAAATTTCCCCCTCACCTTATAGTGCAGAAACTTCCCTCCTTTGTCTCAGCTCCCAGAGGGGAGGGCAGGTGCTTCAGAAGATGGCGTGTGTGTGTGTGTGTGTGTGTGTGTGTGTGTGTGTGTGTGTGTGTGGAGGGGGGGGTGAATTTCCCCTGATTCCGGGGTTACTCTCACTGGCAGGGGTCCCCTGTCAAATATATATTTTTTAATTAAGTGAACTCATGATAACTACTGGAGCCCATATTTGAGGCCCCTAATTTGGTTGGTGGTGGAATACAACATTCAGAGACCTTACCTTGGAGAAATGGACCTTTCATGGGATACTTAGTAAGTCATCCTTAGGATATCTGACACTGACAAAGATCATCCTGCAGGGCTGGAGGGCTGGAGACAATGTGACCCATTAGGGGTGCCAGAAAGGCTGCCAGCAGCCTAGAATGGGGTAGTGTTGTGTAGGGAAAGAGAGAAGGGGTGTATTTGGTTGATTGTCATATTTCTTTCTAATCCTCCCTCACTATCAAATAAATAGCTACCACTTACCTAGCAATTGTTATGTCAGTCAGTAAGTAATATACATTGATATACTCCTTACATTTAGTGATATTAAATATTAACATAAGCTCTGTGAGATATACTTTTGTTTCCTGAACTGCTTGTATTTATCAGTCATTTATTTATGAGTGATATTCAACTGTTATCTCTTGAAGGTCAGGGACCAAGTCTTTTTCCTCTAGCATATTTGAAGGGCTATGTTTCCCAGCCCCTGATCTTGTTTTCTGTGCACTTGTGATTTTCTTCGTTGTGAATTTAGTACTTTGATTCCTCTGGTAATTAATGGGAAAATGAAGATATTAAATAAGCATGTAACTCAAAAGAGAAAGATTTGTTTCTGAGTATAAAATATCATGGAAAAAATTTACAAATAGCAGCCCTCAATTTAGATGTTTTCCAGTGTACTTTCTGTTGTATTGTTATTTTGTTCTCATAATTTGTTATATCAAGGAAAGGTTAGGAAATGTAGCTCCTGTTGTTAATATTGTAGGTGCATTTTATGATCATTAAAAAATGCTGATCTCTACAAAGTGTCTTTGTACTAATTCTTGAAATAGTGAGCCATCTTCCCTCCCAAGTTTTAAACAAATTTAGCACTATGGGAATTGCTGATAAAGAGCCTCCTTTTTAATAGGGATGCAGGAATAAAAAGGTGATGTTTTATATACTGTTGTCACATCAAAGAATATTACAGACTTATATTACCTCTGAACTCCCTCAAGCACTTTATTTGTACTCCTGTAATGAAATTTATTTTTTCTTATACCTTGTGTTCATTCAAAAATTGTTCTCTTGTGGGATCATGCCTTATGGAACTGAAGCAGTGCCAGACAGCGCTCTTGTGGGTCAAAGAACAGTGCCAAAGTAGAGAACAGGTCACTGTCTATCAGTTCTTACCCATGCACACAATTGCAAGACCACTCAGGCTCAGGTAAAAGCGACAATGGGGTTAGTGAGTCATAGATGTTAACCTTCTGGTTTCAGAAAAATTGTCTCTGTGTGTATGAGACTGGCATCTGACTGGCAGTAAGGTTGAAAAAGGCTGATTTTTAACAATAAACTTATTTTTGTTAATTATTATTATTATCTGTTATAATCTGAAGCTCATTTTATTTATAGGCGAGTGGCAGAACTCTTCATGTTTGATTTTGAAATCAGTGGAATCCATTTAGACAAAGAAAAGGTAAATCTTTCCTCTGTTTTTGTCCTTTTACTAAACTTTAGTTGGTATTTTTGTTGCAGCAGTTCTTGTATATTTTTTGACTTAGCATATTATAAAAAACACTTAGATTATTTATATTATGAAATTCTTTTCGAAACTGTATTTGAATGTAGTGCTCTCTGGAAGTTGTTACCCACCATATATCAGAATTAAGACATTATCTGAGACGGTGGAGTGTTTTGATATTAGGGAATTAGAATGAAATGGGTGCTGTCAGAAAGATAGGCAAGTGTGTAGGAAAACTGTGTCGCTGAAGATTAAGGTTTGGAACTGCAGCACAGGGGTTGGTTATCATTAAAACCTTTTCATAAGTATATTTATTCTGATTATAGTGCCTTTGATAGAGCCACACAATTTGTTCTGCAAGTGGTAAGCATGGTTTATACAGTATTTAAATGAGCATTAGAGGGGCCTTACAAATTTGTCCATACAGATGTGGAAATAATGACAAAGTGATAAAGTTCCCATCTTCAGTTCTAGGACTTCTTACTCTGGCCAGTGCTCTTTCTAGAATGCTGTGTCCTAAGAAACTGAGTGTCTCATTTCAGTATTAAGGTCAGATTTGGAAGAATGGGAATGATTGACCACCACTTGAGAGATCTGCTTACCCTACACTATCTCCCCTACTTACCTACAGTGTAGACTATTACGCCTTCCCCCCACCCCAGGTAAATGTTTCTTCTGATACATATAATATAAAGCCACTTACGCAGCGGTTGAGCGCTGCGCTGTGGAGCTGTTGGCAGCGAGTTCGACGCCCAGACAGGGAGAATCCCACATGGTGGGGCAGACCTCTCCTGCCTCACCCGCTGCTCCCCTCAGCAGTGTATTTCTGATCTGCCTGTTCTGCTCCCCACTCTGTCTCTGGTGAACCCTCTCGCCACCCCACACCTCTGGCTTGTACCCCAGCTTGTATGTATAAATAAATAAATCTTTAAAAAAAAATATAAAGCCACTTAACTATTAATAGGGATTTGCTTATTAGAGTATCTTGGAAAGAAAAGGGAAGGGTCTTGGGGTTCAGACAATATTTTGATTCCTGCTGGGTTTAAATAATACTGAGGCCTTTAACATGTTTTTGTGGCTTTAAGGACTCAGCACACGACTCCTGGCCTAATCCCAAGCCCAGCAATCCTCCAAGCAGTCCATGAGGCTGAGAAGTAAAATCACCTCAGCTAAAATGGGCACATTTATCTTGTGCCAAGCCAGTTCTTTATTAATCCTCTCCTACCAGTTTTATAACTATTTTCTGAGTCATCCAAATAAAATTTTGGAGTCAGTTTGCATTTTTTCCATTCCCAGTGCTTTCATGTTACTCACCAGGTTCTTGGATTGTTTCTGTAGAGTTTCTCTTGAATCTTTCTGCATCCCTGAAACTACTCACCATGATTACTCCTATCATGGAGTATCTGGGCTGTGCTAACGGCCTTTGTCTTCATCATACTTATAATTAACATTTATTAAAATTTGCTATTTAAGACATGTATTTCTTATTAGATTTTCATAACTTTGAGGCTGGTACCACCATTCTGATTTATAGGTGTAGAAACTGAGGCATCTAGAAGTTATGTGATTTACTAAAGGTCACAGGGCTATAGGTAGAGGAACCTTTGGCTTAAGATTGCTACTCTCCTGCCCAGTACCTTTCAGTGACTTTCATTGCTGGTTGAAAAAGTCTAAGTGGTAGTTAATGAAATGAAAGAATTCACATGACCCTGCCTTCCAGCTGTCCCTGTGCCCCAGTGTAGCTCGCTGCACTGTACCTGCCTATTGTCTTCCTCCTATTTATGCTTCCTTTTGAGGCAGTCTGTGATGCATTTATCATTTTCCTGGTGGAATTCTGTATTCATCTGAACTTACATTTTATTTCAATTCAGGTGGCATAACTGCCTTTATTTGAAGTTATTATATTGTATCACTTATCTGAATTTTAAAGGTTTGTCAAGGAAAGTATGTGGGTCATATTTCCAATGCTTACTGGTTTTGGACTTAATATAATATTGAGTAAATGTTCCATGAATTATAATAATGCTAGCTAACATTAATCAAGTTTGATTTCTTAAAGAGGAAGTTTACTAGTAGAGAATCTAGGGGAATAGTTTTATTATTTTATATAATCCTCATGGAAGATGTTTTTGAGACTTTACTAAAAAATAATCTGTGTCAAGTCAAAATCAGATTCACTAACATTGAACCTGTTTTTATCTAATGAGCGAGGATGCTGTCTTTCCTAGCAAGTAACTTCCCACAAACAATGAAGATACAAGAAACCTGATAAATCCCTCTCTTAACTTCTATGTGTTTGTTCTCAAGGGTATTCCATTAGGACAGTATAAAAGGAACAGAAGGTACACTTTTTAAAAGAAAGGTTTTGAAATAGACCCATCAGTATAATCTTTACATTGTAAAGGCCTGTATTCTTTCTGTATTCTTTCCAAATTACTTATTTTTTTAAGGTCTCATATGAATATAGCTTAAAAGTTTCAAATTAGTGGACATGTATGTATGCCTTTTAGCAATCCTTTAATAAATAACAATTTTAAAGAGTTCTTGAGAGTTCAAAAGTACTGAGCATTTATCTCAGATTGGTGAAATGAGATTATTAGCAGATGGGAGAAGTTAGGAAATAAATCCAACTTTTAATTTTCTAGGTATTTTATAGGTAATAAATTTCAAATAACTTTGTCCCCCTCTTCTCCCCTTTTTTAAAGTAAAGGCTTTGGGGTTTTTTTGGAAGTATAGGATAATTTCTAGATATTTTACCTTTTTTGTTGTTCCACTGGTTACCATTAGGTGGTGATAAATGACCATATCAGAAACGAAATAGGCAGGACTACAAAGCTGATAGAGTATCTGAAAACATTTTTTCCCTATGAATTTTGAATTTTCTAAATTAAAAAATTTTGGTTATTGTATATACTTTTATCTGTATCTTTCAAGTGAACATTTGTATCTTATATATTTATCTTCTAAAAACATAGTGGTACTTGATCTTTTTTTTTGTAGGGTCATAGAATGGACATTTTAGGCAACTGAGATTTTTAGCCCATATAGTCTTTGCCTGATTAAGGTGCTTTATGCTTTATTGGACATGCATTGGGTAAATAGCTAATATTCCCATTCCAGAGAGAGCTTTTCATGTGATTTCATCTGAAGCCAGTTTCCGATGCCTGTCTAATGAATAATTGAAAGTTTATCCCTTTTCCTGTAGACCTAACAAATTACATGGACTATAGTTTCTGTTTAATCTGAAATACTTGTCACACTGCCCTTTGAAAATATATATTTTCTTAGGAAATTGTGTGTATTAAAGGTGTAACTGCAAGATAAAACCAACACCATCATATAATCTGCATTATCATTTTGATTGTCTGAGGGCTGGAGGTACCAGGTACAGCAGTTTTAGTCCTGTTGCCTGCTGTCACGGCTCCAGTCTAATTTCCCTAGCCACGCACAGATATTACTCTGTATCCACTCAGAAATATGCACAACTCAAATTTTTTTTTGTTTTTAAAGATTTCTTTATTTATGCATACAAGCTGGGGTGTAGGCCAGAGGTGTGGGGTGGTGAGAGGATTCACCAGAGACAGATTGGGGAGCAGAATAGGCAGATCAACTGAAGTACACTGCTGAGGGGAGCAGCAGGCGAGGCAGGAGAGGTCTGCTGCGCCATGTGGGAATCTCCCTGGCCGGGGCTCAAACTCTTGCTGCAGTGGCTCTGGATAGCTCCACAGTGCTGCGCTTAACCTGTTGCGCCACCAGGGAGGCCCCGCACAACTGAAGTTTTAAAGTACATTTCCCGCTTCTGAATGTTTATGCCACTCTGGTGGAGAACTATTTTAATCGCTTTTCTTTGCTGTACCCATTTTGTCTAATCTTGGCAACTATATTTTCTAGTCTTCCCTTCAAATTCTTAATTTGTTTAGTTTAAACATTTAAAGCATGATATTGAATAGGTTCAACTAGCCCACTCTTCTCTAACTCACTTCTCACTTAAGTAAGGATTTTTTTGGGGGTATTGGGAGGATTCTCCACTTCCTAATAGTATTAATGTCAAAGGTTACTTATATAACTAGCTATAAAATATAACTCGAAGTCATATAAATCTTAAAACATAGACACTATTATCCATGAGGATCACTTTTTGTTAGGATATTAAATATTGAATTATTATGTTGTTTACAGCATATTATGTATTACACACTTATGGCAAAAATATATTCAATAGACAGTCTTTAATATAATCATATTTGATATCTTATCAAGTCATAATTCAATCATGTATGTTGATTTTTCATCTTTATAGATTACCTGCTTAGTTAGTTGTGAAATATTATTTTAAATGCGTTTAGATAACTTTTACTCCTTCTCTCCCTCCTCCGACATATATAGCGTAAAAAAGCAGTGGACCTGAATGTTAAAATCTTGGATTTGAGTAGTTCTTTTCTTGTGGGAACCAATTTTCCCAATAGGATTGAGAAGCATCTCTTACCAGAACATATCCGCCATAACTTTGTACTCACTGGCGACCATGTGGTAATTGATGGTCTACATGCAGAAGCACCTGATGACTTGGTATGTATATTTCATTCTCTTTTTTTTTTTTCTTAAGATTTATTTATTTATGCACACAAGAACTGAGGTGTAGGCCAGAGATGTGGGGTGGTGAGAGGATTCACCAGAGACAGCGCAGGGAGCAGAACAGGCGGATGGACTGAAGTACACTGCTGAGGGGAACAGCGGATGAGGCAAGAGAGTCCCACCACACCATGTGGGAATCTCTCTGGCCGGGGATCAAACTCGTGCTGTGTCCAGCTGTGGTCAGCTTCAGAGGCCAAGTCTCAACCCGTTGTGCCACCAGGGAGGCCCTATTTTTCATTCTCTTTATAGCTCAGGTCCCTTCTGCGTGTTGCTACTGTTTTAACCCCAAATTCCATGATTTATAGATTAATACCTTAAAAATATTTCAGTGTTACTAACCCTAAAAATTCAGCTGTGGGATTATTCCATAATGAAAATGATTTAATTATTTATGTTTCATAAAGAACTTCTCGTTTTTAAAGTGTGATAGATATCAGCAGTGATTAACATTTTAGACAACTTGGATTTTTTTTTAAGATTTATATATTTATATATACAAACTAGGGTACAGGCCAGAGGCGTGGGGCAGCGAGAGGGTTCACCAGAGACAAAGTGGGGAGCAGAACAGGCAGATCAGAAATACACTGCTTAGGGGAGCAGCGGGTGAGGCAGGAGAGGTCTGCTGCACCATGTAGGATTCTCCCCGGCCGGGTGTCGTATCGTGCGCAGCCCTCAACTGCTGCGCCACCAGGGAGGCCCGACAACTCAGATTTTTAATGCATATACTCTTCACTTCTCCTGGTTAAAGGTGCTTTATGACACCTTTATGCTTTATGGCACATATATTGGGTAAAATTTTTTCATACCATACACTATTATAGAGAACACCCATCAAGTACATTGCTATATTCATACTAATCTATGAACCTGAATGTTTTATTCACCTTGAAAACCATTATTTTATTTGTAAAGCATTGATCACCTGCAGAATGAGGTAGTGAGGCTTAATGTATACTATTACTGCATTCATGTATCATGTATCATGGTATTTATTTCTTTTACCATTTACTTTTAAAATATAGGTACGAGAAGCTGCTTATAAAATTTTTCTTTATCCCAATGCTGGTCAATTGAAATGTTTAGAAGAATTGCTCAGCAGCAGAGATCTTCTGGCAAAGTTAGTCGGATATTCTACTTATTCCCACAGAGCTCTCCAAGGAACGATAGCTAAAAATCCAGGTACTCTTGCTTATCCAATTCTTAAGGACAAAAATGGGATTTTTATAGAATTGAACTTTTGGTTTTAAAATAGCTGTAAATCAATATCCTATTTTTAATGTATTCAGAGACCCATTTGTTGAGATTTTTCTACATCTTTTGCTAGAAATGATTATTTTAATAGATCAAATAATTTGGAATGTATTCTGCACCAAAAATATTTTTTTTCATATGAATGTTGAAAATAAATCATTTGTAACTTTTCATTGATGTTAATTTCAATTCTTTTCATTTTAAGGCAACTAATGTTGCTCAATCTAACCAAATGGTTAGAATTAGTATGAGAAGGGATGAAAAATCAGTATTTCTGTTGAAGTTAAGAATAAATGTAGGTCATATGAAAATATGTAGTCCTATAAACCTATGTTGAGAAAAGAGTATTGTTTGGGAAGGTTTATTTTAGAAAAGGGTAAGCTTCTTTCCTTGGTCTGTGATAAACTTATCTTGTGCTCTGTTGAGTTCTTTAATGATTTATAGAATAGAAGAAAATGTGGCAAAATAAAATAGGTAAGAGAGCTTAACTCTAAAAGAAGAGAAGTTAACTTCACATGGAAGGAAGATCACATCCTTAATTCTATCCTGTCTTTATTCCTTCCATGTTTATCCCTTCTTTCTCTAGGATGTTCATATCATCTCTAAAGTTTTCTTAGATCCACCCTACCTTGTTTCTCACTCTTATATATATATGTGTGTGTGTTCATGTATGTATATTTATTATATATTATTTTGTATTATTATAAAATATTTATTTTATACTATTATATAAATTAATGATATAATATTTAAATATAAAATAATAGAACAATATACTATTATTATTTAAATATTAAATGAGATAGAATAAAATAATATATTTATTATATTTATATAAATTATTTGTGTTTATTTATATAATATATGTATTTATATTTATTTATATATTTAAATATATATATTTACATCATTGTTAATTTTTGTACAATATATGCTTCTTTCTCCTTTCAGATGAATTCCCTATAAAATTCCCACCACCAATTTACCTGTGCACCATCGCCACAGTCTCTTGTATTCTTCTCTCCCCTGTTTTGATTCCTCTACCTCCCCATCCCTTGCAGAATGTCTCTGATTCATAATTGCCTGCTAATTTTGTTTTTTAAATTTATTATTATTGTTGTTGTTTTTTCCTGGTCCCTTATTTGGTTCCCCTATATTCCTCCTATAAGACCTTCATCTGTTTAGACTCTTTGTTAAGCCATAGGGATGTCACGTTTATTACATTGCTCATGTTTCCCGTGGAGGGAACAGCTCCCACTCTCCAATGTCTATTAAAATCCTATCCAGTTTTTCAGTGCTCAATTCAAAGCCCACATCTTTCATAAATCCTGTTAAAATTTTTAATTTCTTTTGGACTCTCTTGTCCCTGAGACAAGTTTAAAACACTTACAATTTGTTTTACATAGTTTGACTCCAAATAGATATTATTTGGAGAGTTTGTATGTCTTTCTGCAGTCACTGTTTTCCCCAGATTGTTTTAATATATGTGATTATATTATAATTATACACACTATAATATTATTCAGTGCTTATTCTGGACTGTTATTTCATTTAATACTTCTGCAGCCTTGTGAGGTAGATGTTTATATTCATTTTGCGGGTAAGGAATCTAAAGGGTACATTTTGTTGCTAACGAGTGGCAGATCTGAAATGCAAACCTGTGTTCTAAACTTTCGGTTTTCCATAGACTGTTTGAGACCAAGTGCCCCATGTGATGTAGCCATGTATTCTCTACTTTCATTCATGATTCAGCAAGTATTTACTGAGGGCCTACTATATGTCAGATATTCTAATCATTAGAAATAAACCAGCATATAAAGCAGATGGAACTTCCTGCTCTTGTGTATATTTTAAGGAAGACAGATAAGAACAAAATAAATAAAGAATGCGGGATGTTATTAATAATGACTTGTTAGTACAAGTTGTGGAGAAAATTGAATAAAGAAAGGAATTAGGAATGTGAGCATGTGGGGATGGTGTTTGAATTTTAAACAGAGTTGTCAAGGAAGGGCTGTCTGGAACCTGACATGAGCATAGACCTGAAGGAAGTACAGAAATAGATCTATGTGATTATTTAGGGGTAGAAGTTTGCAGAGACAGGCACAGTAAATGCATGGTCTCAAGGCTGTGGCATATTTGAAGAACAGCAAAAAAAGACCAAGTGACCAAAGTGTAGTGAATGAGGGGAGAGTGGTAAAAATGAAAACAGATTCAACAAATGGGTGTATTAAGTAGGACTTCTTGAGTAGTGGGGAGTCACTAAAGTGTTTTGAGCCGATAACAGATAATCTGACTTAATTTTAATGGTAAGTCATGCACTGTTGGTAATGAGGTAGACTCAGAGAGGCAAGGGCAGAAGAAACACCATTTAGAAGCTATTTTATAGTAATCATGATGGAAAGTATTGCACATGAAAAGGTGGTGGCAGTGAATGTGCTATGATATGGTCAGATTTTGGCTAATGTAACATTTTGAGGGGAGAGCCAGCTTTTCCACTTGAGCATCTGGAACGACAGAGAAGGCTGATGTTAACAAAGATGGGGAGAATTAGGAGCTTTGTCTGAGATGTCAGTTGGTGTTCAGGTGGTGACGTAGACTAGGCGGATATTCAACTCTGAAGCTGAGGGAGTTCTAAGCTGGACATATAAATTTGGCTCTTTATTTAAGGCCATGAGATTATGAGATTGCGAAGGGGTGAGTACATTTAAGAACAGAAGTCCAAAGACTGAGCTCTGGAGCCCTTCAAGTAAAAGGTCAGAAATATAAGGAGAAACCAGTAAAGGTTGCCAAGAGGGAGCATTCAGTGAGAGAGGAGGAATGTGAACAGAAACTGTGCTCCTGGAAAACAAGCCAAGGAAATATCTGAGGGAAGAGAGATAATCAGCGGATTCAAATGCTGAGGGCAGGTGAAGTCTGAAGAAGGTTGGGGTTTGAGCAATGTGAGTTGGAGGTTTCCAGACCTGAGCAGCTAATGCAAGATCGCATTACCAACAACTCACCATTCCTCACCCAGTGGAACATTTTGCAGTTGGACCTTTGTGCACATAGTCACACAGCATGTGGCCTGTGTCTCCTTGAAGGAGCTCAGATATAGATAGATAGATAGATAGATAGATAGATAGATAGATAGATAGATAGATAGATAGATGGATAGATAAAAATAAGAGGAAGTAGTGATACAATTTGGTGTCTTGGTGTCTTTTCTATGCCAAATGCATAGTAGATTAAACAGTGCTGTAGGAGTCTGGGAGCTCAGTAGGAGTCTGGGAGCTTGTCAGATGCTCTCTGACTGTTGAGGTCTTAGGAAGGAAGTGAAACTTGAGATGAGTAGTGAAGGAATAGTGAGCTTTCGGCAGAGGAAGATAGGAAGGGGGTAAACAAAGGTGAACGCAGGTGTTCATGTGATGTGTAAATTAGGAAATAACTTTCCAGGCAGGCCTTTATTCACTCAGTGGTTTTGAACTCATTCTTTCATCAGGACAATTTCCCAGATAGATTAATTGAGGTAGTTTTTTAATATATAGCTAGAAAATCAAAATGGGTGAGAATAAACAGTTGGTTATTTAGACATACACAATGTATACACAGATTTATTTGAAAACAGTTCTTTATGAAACCTAGTATGGTATCTTGAAATGTGATATCATTTTTAAGTTAATAACAGCTTTTTCTAAAATCCCTAATACTAAGTGGCACATGAGGCAGGGCTTTTGAATTACTCTTACATAAGCTTTGAAGTGTTGACAGTGGCAAGGAGCCCCATGACTTTCTGGTTTAGGTTAACCTTCATTTTTTCCTCAACTTTCATTTTACTCAGAAAGGGAGATAAATTGAAGAGAGCAAGAAACTTAAAACCATGTAAAAGATCATCTGGGAAATTTAGAAAGTGTTTGTGACAAATTCTAAAATACATGTATGAAAGCTCTATACACATAAATCAATGACAAAAAGTGCTAAATTAAAAAATACACATGGAAAATATCCCTTCATGGGAAATAGCGATGTCACTGTCTTGCCTTTATGAATATATAAAATGGAATGACTTACAGCTGAAGTATTTTAAGTACTTAAAAAATTCTAACAAAGTTTAAATTTTTAATGTTCTACTTTTGCTTTCTTTTCTTTTAATGTTGAACCTGAATAAATTATTCTGCAACTGTATATAAAAATACAAATGAAATTGATTTTTAAAGTCTGATTTTCAGTGAATCATGTTTCTAAACTGTATTGATTTTTATGAAGAAATCAGTCTAGCTATCTCTAAAATTCAGAAAAATTAGCTGTCTAAGAAAATTATTTTTTCCCTTGCACATATGAATAGATAGAAAACCCATTAAAATTTTGGTTTCATTTCTGTAGCCTCCCATTAACTTTTTTCATTTTGGGATATAATATAAAGCTTTGGCCTACTACTATGTTTCTTTGTGTTTCTGATAAAGAGATCATCATCTAGAAATGTTTACTGTATACCTTGTATATTTTAGTTAGCAATCTGGTTTCCCTTTCAAAATCATCCCTTTAGGGTGTTGTAGTGATTGATTATGATTGTCATATTATAATTTTAGCAGGTGTATTCACTTTATGTAATTAAAAATACTTTCTTTTGGATTTTATTTTTAGAGACTGTCATGCAGTTCCTTGAGAAACTATCTGACAAACTTTCTGAAAGGTTCGTTTTTATTTAACTTTTTGAAGTATATGTCATTTTTTCTTTAAGACTTGATTTATAAAAATCTGTAAGTGACCTATTAGGAATGTACTTATTGCACTAATGGGTGAGATCTCTGGCCACGAGAGATTTTAGTGATTATAAGGTATGCTCTGAAATGATACAGTTTTCTTCCTAAATTGACAGTATTAAAAACTTAGCCCTCCCTTCTGATTAAAACAACTTACTGTCTTTAGGAACTCATCATTGATATGTTATTTACAGCATTTTCCAGATCTTTTTGAAACTACGTATTTCAACTGTACCTATCAATTTTCTGTTAAGTTCAGAAAGTTGTATTTCTCTTCTTTTTACCAGATTTGTCAAATTTTGACCATATTGGTAATATTTTGGTGAATTGATCTGTGCTTTTTGCTTTTGTATATTTTAAGAATGCGCTGCCTCAGTGTTTGTAATTTCAAGCTGTAGTGTTTTCCTGTCTTTTGGTGGGACTTGTTCTCCTCCTACCTTTCCGGTCCCTGCTGCCCAGTGTGTTAGGTCACATCACTGTCTTGCGCTGCCCTCTGCAGTGCTTTATTGAGGGGCGGTGCTCCAGTTCTGCTCCAGAGACCTGGCTTCCAGGGAGAGGCATGTCACGGTTTGTTAATGAGGGCAGTGTTCTCTCATTTCTTTTTTATGATGTTGTCTAAAATTTTGTTTGCCTTTTGGACCTCACCAACATGTTAAATTTGAGTTCAATTTTTTGTTTTCTATTATAAACTCTTGCTTTAGAACATAATCCTAATTTGGATTATATTTAAAATTTTTAGTTTATTTTTAATTTAGTGACCTGCTATGACTTTGATTTAATGAAGAGGAGGTGTAAATTATGCTTTATTTGAATTTGTTTCACTTTGCATTGTTGGCTAAGTGTTAGTGTTCTTTCTCCACTTGTATGTAGGTATAATCTCCATTTTTAGCAAACATACCTTCAGATTTTTACAATTATATGTGAGTTAATTCTAACAAAAATTTCATATCCTAAAACATTAAGCATGTATTTGTTTATTATACAACTGAGTTTTTCAATAGAGGAAAAATTGCGAATAGCAATCTTAAATATAATCTGTGTTAATGTTCTCTTATAGAAAGTAATTTGTTAGTCTCCTACCTTTTTAAGTTATAGTAAAAAGTAGTGATTTGAAATTTGCTGATTAATATTTTGCATACTTGTGTAACATAGCTAATTTTAAGCCTTAGTGTTTTCAAGACATATCTGTCAAGGTGCTTTTTAAGTAGATTCTATAGTAATTTACTGAGGTGTATATTGCTGTTTCTTCTTATACATGTAAAATTTGGATAAATACTGGGTTATAGTTGCAGTACAGATTACTTCTAATTTTATTATGAATATTAGAAAGTAACATAAGCATAAACAAACTGGTTCTTTTATAAAGTAATTATTATTTTGTCCTAACAATGGTAAACCTATTTTACAGAACTATAAAAGATTTTGAGATGATACGAAGGATGAAAATGAAACTAAATCCTCAAAATTCTGTAAGTGATTATTTTGGATTATTTTTATTATAATATAAATAGTGTAATGGTTGATGTCATTATCTCTTGACTCTAGAACTTCTGTGATATCCTGATTATATGTAATCTCATTTCTAATCTTTGGTTTTGGTGACTACATTGAGATATTTGATCCATATCATGAGCCTGCTGTTTCTAGGAAATCATTATTTTTATTGATTGACATAAAATACTTATACATAAATACTTATAAATGTATATTAACACAATGCATATTAATATATACTCCTGGTAAGCTGGCTTCTCAGAGGCAACCTTTCAGGAAGCTCAGTAGGGACTTGATCTGGCAGGTGGCAGTTTTAACCACCAGTGTTAATATTGAGGCTTCCTCATTTGTTTGCTGACTTGTGGAACTCAATAAACAGATCAATATTGACTGACAAAACATACTCCATCCTAAAAACACTAGCGTTGTTTTCATTCATGAACAAATGATTACAGGCTTCTATGGTACAACTGTAGTATCCTTATGGTCTGGCCAGAAGGTTGCCAAGTGGTTGGGGTACCCTGATGGAATTCCACTTATTAGGACACTGGTTCTCATTTGATTCAAGGGTGCTAGAGGATTGTGGGGTTGTCTGCAGAAGTGTGGCCAAAGTGGAGCAAGCAAGGGAAAGAAAATAGGAGATGGGCTCAGACACAGGATGTCAAAATCAGGCAATCACAGTAGGAGCAAAACAGGCAAGCATTAGAGTGGGGAGTGTGTCAGGATGATCTACTCAGTTATTTAAGCTTTCCTTTTCATTATTCTGTACTAGTTGTTAAACAAAACAATAATGCTTCTTACGACATAATTTTTCTTTGCCTAGATTAGAGTTAATTCTGCCTTAGTTAATATTTTAAATTGTTGCTTTCATTTTGGGGATCCACCCTAAGCTTCTTGCTTAGATTTAGAAAGAACCTTAATCTTACCTTTTAGTACTCTAATCTTACCTGCAATATGTTTTAGGGATTAATACATGAGTTATATTTTGGGAAAAGTTTTCAACATGGCTGAATTAATCCACATTAATTTACATTTTAGCATGACATATGTTGACCTTTCTTCCATATTCTGGCATTATGTCTTATTTATGCCTCTCTACTCATTGATAACAGGCAAGTGAAAATAAAGAGGCAGGTATTTCCTTCCAAGTCATGCATTCTAATATAATAGTACAAGAATAGGTGTACATTTTATAAGCTGACTAAATTATTGGTAAGATTGTAAAATAGTCAATACCTTTCATACAGTGAATTATTCCATTGTAGGAATTAATGCCTTGGGATCCCCCCTACTACAGTGGTGTGATTCGTGCAGAGAGGTAAGTTTTTTGAGAAATACTTATGAGAAGGAAGAAGGAGCAGAATATTTGTTGAGCACGTTGCATATTATTTATGCAACTACTCTCCATTTAGTTGCCTACTTACAAACCCATATCCCCTCAAAGTTAGGCCCTCTGCTGGCATGTTCAGCATCTGCTCATATATTATCTCATCTGGTAAATTATGCTGTGTTCTCAGTCACACTTTACCGCTCCCGCACAGGCCTGTTCTTGTGTGGCTGACGGCATATCCTTGTTTAAAACTTACATATCTCTCCATGGGTATCCAGAATCTGGTCTCTTCCTCCTCACTTCTCCCCTTTTGCAGCTTTCTTGTTCTCTTACTAGATTGTGAATATTTTGGGGACTGAGATTTTGCTAGAACCCCAGTTGTATCCTATTTCTGATGCTCAGCAAATATTTGTTGAACCATGGAAGCATAAAGTATTAGTTGGCTTGGTGCTATATGATTTTCTTAGCTTTTCTTATTTTTATTTAAACATGTTGGCAACACATTATTGGCACATCTGGAAGGTTATAAATGAAAGGAAGATTTAGGAAACTTGATTGAAATACTCTTCTGGCTTCTGTACTCGCCTGTTTATTATATTGTGGCAAAGTAGTAGAAATGCTTTTTCCCCCTAAGTATACCCTATCTCTGTCATCTTTATATTTGCTTGTGAACCGAAGTTTGTTCAAAGTGTACACACTTAAAAATGCACCCTAAGCAACTTTATGTTCATATTGGTACTTTAAAAAAGAAAATCTCAGTCCTGCTCTTTAACAAATCATTAACATTTTCCTCTTATAATTTATTTTTGAGATGTGCAGCTTAACTAAGAGAACTAAGATTGATTTAAGTAATGAAAGGAAATGTATATAAGCTTGTTTTCTTTTCCTCATAAAAACATACTGGCCTTTATCCTGATAATATAGTTATTTGATTGGTATTAAACTTTAAAGCCTTTGTTACTGTGCGTTATTCAATATCAAGTAATGGGCATTAAGTACATCAATATAATTAGACTTTAGTTTATGATTTCTTCTGGAATTTGTCATGAAAGAATGTAATTTTGTATGTTCTTTTCTATACTGGCAGGAGGAGGGACCCTACAATTGGTTAGTGTACTAAAGAACTTACCCACTTAATTTTCATTCATTTTTCTCTCTTTGGCTTTTGTCTTTGGCTTTGTTACATCTCCATTCCCAAAACCAATCTTACTTACAGAGCATAATTATTTCATAACCTTTAGATAACACTACTTTGTTAGCTATTATTTTTATACCTATATCCCAAATTCAACTTTAGCCATCTTCTTTATGAAAGTGCATAAGCTGTTATTAAAAATCTGTGATTATTTGTGACTGAATGCTTAGACAAATTTATAACTTAGCATGTTTGTTTTGTAAATGTATTTATTTCACAAGTGTGTTTTATCATTGCCAAAATTCAGACCCTGCTTCCTATAGTTGTATAAAAATTAATTTCTCTTCTAAAATTTTTTCAAAGATTTACTTGGTCAAAATGTAGCATAAAGGGTTACTCAATATTTTTCATTAATGCATCTCATATTTTTATAAAATATTTAATTTTTGATATTGGAAAATAGTTAAATTAGATGTACTATTTCTTTTTAAATTTTGCAGCTGTGATTTTTGTGTGTTCCCCTCCCCTTATTTTAATTGATCACTTAGCCTTAAATGCAACAGTATTTTTGTTATTTAACTATACTCTGTAAGTAAAACATGTCTAAATGGTGATTATGTGAATTTTATACACGAATTTTTGAAGATTTGGAAAGATATAATCGCTTGATATTTATATGCATTAAGTATGAGATCCCTGAGAAATTTGATAGTGTCCATTAAATAAAAACTATTCTGTAAAGAATAGTGACCACTCTTACCCAGTTTTACCAAAAATACAACATTAGAAAGTCTTTATGTTGCCAGTAACTCTGGAGTCTATGCACAGAGATCCTTGAGCCTGCAAATAAGTTGGGAGTTCTCACTCTGCTCTGCAGTCACAGAGATGAGTCTTATTGTCCAAACTGACCATTTGAAGCGATGGGAACACTGGAGCTAGCATGGCAGTGTGGCCAGGACCATGTTCCTGAAGGTGGAGGGACTGTGGCAAGTCCTAGCTCTACCATTAAACAAGCTATAGATGAGCTTTGGAAAGTTTCTTATTCTCTAAGCATCTTAGCAAGTTTATCTATAAATTATCATATTTATATTTATATGTCTATAAATTATATTATATAATAGTCCCTACTTGATGTAACACAGGACTTAATGAGATAATGTTTGTATTATCAGTACTAAAATGGACATTATCTTATGGAATTGACCCTCTTGGTCATTCCTTTAGAAAATGGTCCATTCTAAAAGATACATTTAAGCGGTCTCTATAAATTTTTGGAGGGACCGATTCTCCTTTAATGGAAATACTCATCTAAAATATAATTAATGTATCAAATTAGTTTTAGCCTGCTTATGAGGAATTTTGATGATAGAAAAGGAGCACTTGAACAGGAAGTAGCTCTTGATAGTGCTTCCCAGTGTCACACTTTCCAAGGTGGAGGGGCCCAGCGTCTCGCTGGCAGGAGGACTCATTTTTGGTGATTTTCCTCTTCAAGGTGGTGGGGTCACATTACTGTCTTCAAAGTAATATTGGGGCTGTCACTGACCCACTATTTTCTTTTTTTTAACAATAAATATACATATCCACAGTTATTTGTTGGGCATAGCTTGCCCTTCTAATTCTCTCCCACTATCCTTTTCCCTTCACAGTTTGCTTCAGCCAAATTAGACTCTGTGTCTCCTTGATCCCCTTCTGTCTTGGAGACAGAGCCTGTATCTTTGCCTTATTTTGCAGTTTTATCTGTGAGAATTTACCTATAGTCCATGAAACCTCCAGTTCTGTACTAGTCTGTAGCACCTGCCTTCACTGTGCTTTCAGCATAAATAAATACTGTATAGTCTACCTTCTAAGTATGTGTTCTTATGAGTCATATTGCTAAATGTGTCTGTCACCCATTTCTTAGAACTCTTTTTTTTTAAAGATTTATTTATTTATTTATTTTATACATACAAGTTGGGGTACAGGCCAGAGGCGTGGGGCGGCGAGAGGGTTCACCAGAGACAGAGCGAGGAGCAGAACAGGCAGATCAGAAATACACTGCTGAGTCGCCGCCCCACGCCTCTGGCCTGTACCCCAGCTTGTATGTATAAATAAAATAAAAAAAAAAAAAAAGAGAAATGCACTGCTGAGGGGAGCAGCGGGTGAGGCAGGAGAGGTCTGCCGCACCATGTGGGATTCTCCCTGGCCAGGCGTCGAACTCGTGTCGCCGCTGCCGACAGCTCCACAGCTCAGCGCTTAACCGCTGCATCACCGGGGAGGCCTATATCTTAGAACTCTTAAAGACAAAGTCTGTCTGATTTCTATTCTGTTTGCAGTGAAATGCAGATTACATACTTTAGGCTCTCAATACATATTGGTTGATAATCATTGATCAGACCTGTGTCTCAATCAATAATGGAAAGTCCTTCTTAAAAGTAAATCAAGAATACTTTTTTTTGATAAGGAGAATATCATATTTTTGTGGATGACATTTTTCACTTATCACATTTGTTAAAAACAGTGTGTCCCTTTGGAGGTCATCAAAATGCTCATATGATGATGGAGCTTTCCACTATGCTTGTTGATTCGTTGAGTAAGAAATCTCTAGCTGTTCTGGGAGCACAGTGTAACCTACTCAAGATCCACAGGAGACTTCAGTTTATTTAATTAAAGTTTAAGTACAAATTAGCTTGACTACTAACTAGGTAAAAGAACCAGGAAAATGATGCAGATGGGACTGTAAGAATTAGGGAGTCTGAACATCTGTTTTAAATAGCTTAAGTGGCAGATAGCTGAGTTTTGGTTTGATGTTTCATAATCTTGATTGACTAGAGTAGGCTGAGAAGCATAGCTAATGGATGAGAAAAGAAAGGGAAAATATAATAATTTGGGGTTGAGGTTAGAAGAGTAGAACAAAGTGAAGATTTCTAAATCCTTGTTAAATTCCTCTACTTTCAAGTAAAGATTTAAGTGTGTGGTTTGACAGGAAATGAAAAATAGAAGGGACTTTCCCTGACTTGAGCTTTTCTTCCAAGTTAATCTCAGGAACATTTTTGTTTTTATGTTAAATGCTTCGGGTTTATTTTAAGTTTCTTGAATGTCCACCTAAAGAAAAGAAAGAACGTGTTTAGGTGTAAAACAAGAAATTAATGTGTTTTGAAATTGCCGAAGGTTGAGCCCAGAAAATAGTGGTATAAGTGACTGACAATAAATCTTAAAGAGCAGCTAATTTATATATTTTAAGTTTTACAGTTCGATTTCTCATGGAAGAGTAAAAATAATTTGAAATTATGAAATTATTAAAGATATATTACTATTTTATTTAAAGTGAAATTTTTGGACAGTTATATTTACATGGCACAAAGCAATAAAAACATTAAAAATCATTCATTGAGAAATTTTGAATTCATCTCTGTAGTAGTAAATTAAACAGAAGTGATGACAGGGGGCATCCTTACTCCCAACCTTAAGGGGAAAGCGCTCACCATTAAGTTTTACATTGGCTGTTGGTTTGTGATAGATAGCTTTTATTATGTCAAGGTAGATTTCTTCTACTCCCGTCTTGTTTAGAGTTTTTACGGTAAATGGATGATGAATCTTATCAAAAGCTTTCTCTGCATCCATTGGTATTATGATATGATTTTTGCCTTTACATTTGTTGATATGAGGTATTACACTGATAGATTTATGTATATACTAAACCATCCTTGCATCCTTAGGATAAGTCCCACTCAGTATGGTGCATAATCCTTGTGATATATTGTTAAATTTGATTTGTTAGTACTTTGTTGAAGGTTTTTGCATCAGTGTTCATCAGGAATATTGGTCTATAATTTTCTTTCCTGTGCTGTCGTTGTCTTTCAGTGTTAGGGTAAAGTTGGCAACATAAAATGTATTAGCTCTGGCTAAATGTATATAGCTAAGGCTAAAATCTTTAGCAGTAAATTAAACAGAGGTGGTATTCCTTCTTGTGTTTTTAAAAACAATTTGAATTAGATGGGCATTAGTTCTTTAATGCTGAATTATATTCCATTGTGTATATATATCACATCTTCTTGATCCACTCATCTGTTTTGGAGCATTTAGGTTGTTTTCACATTTTGGCTATTATATATAGCTCTGCTATAAACATGGGAGTGCCGCTTTCCTTTTGAATTAATGTTTTCATATTTTTTGGATAGATACCTATGAGTGGGAATGCTGGGTTGTATGGCTGATCCATTTTTGATCTTTTTAGAAACCTCCTCATTGCTTTCTGTAGGAACTCGAACAGTCTGTATTCCTGCCTCATCCTTATTGGTAATGAATTATTTTTAAAGTAAACCCTAGACTCATGTCATCTGATTCTTACATGTTTACTATGTGTCTCCAACAGCTTTGGGTATTGCCTTATATAACCCCAATACCATTATTAACCCCAATACCTAATAAAGTTCACAGCTTTTTGTTGACATCATCTTATATCCAGTCTATATTTCCTTGATAGTATCAAATCTTATTGAAATCACAGACCCATTTCATTTAGTTTTTCTGTTTCTTAAGTTTCATATTCTAGAGCATTTATTCTTATTATTGTATTCAAGTTATGGGTATTTGATTTCATATATTGATACATTTAAGTAGCAAAAGGAGAGACTGTTTCAAGTGGAGGTGTCACTGCAATCCTGATTTGTGGCTCTGATGGAGGAGATACAACGCAAAATAAGATTAGAACTAGACCCACACAAGAAAGTGGGGATAGAAGAAATCAACATAACCATTAGCACAACTGAGTCCCTGTCTCGTGGAGAAACTTGTCATGTGCCACTGAGGGGAGCTCTAGTGAAACCTTTCCCAGAGTGAACCTAAGGAACCCGCTTCGCTCTCAAATCCATCGACTCTAAAATGACATCAGCTCCAGCCTCTGTACTGGAGATTCCATCACCTAATGCCTTATCGGTGTAATATTGTTATTCTTTCTTTCTAAAGTCAGGCATACTGATTCTGCTTGTCTAGGGTGATGATGAATTGTACTTTATGTGTCCATTTTAGTTTTGATTTATGTTAACTACAATATCCAGTGAACTATATTGCTAATCTGCACCAGTAAGGAAGTTGTTCCCTGATTACACTGGTCAACAAATTTTTACAAAAGTCATGTTACTGAAATAAAATTAGTCAAATCCTATCAATTTGTATGTGCTCAACACTAATATGACAGTCAAATTCTAATTTTGGCTCTAGTTATTTTTGTAATCTGCAATAAATTGATGTTTACATCTCGGAATGCATGCCAGTTGTGATAGGCCTATGGTTAATACCTGTAAAAAAATCACGTCATAGACTACTTCTTAGATTTCTTCGCTTGTCTCCTGTACAGCTGTTCAGGAATAGAATAGATGGAAGACGGTTTCCACTGTGCAAAAGCACAGTTGTAAGACTCAGTTTCAAAGAGTCTAGAAATAGTCTCCATTCTTGTGGGTCATGAGTGATTTCTAAGGCATTCATGAGGCCCTCCATATCGGTACAGAATACCAGAGTACTTTCCTTTCTGAAGAAAGGCTCCAACTGCTGGTGGTGCCTTCGATATAAAGTAATTGTGACGTCTTCTTCTAGAAGATTCCATTGTTGGAGTCTTGATCCTAGCAATTCTGCCTTGTTCTTGGATAAGTCCAAATCACGAACCAGGTCATTTAGTTCTTCCTGTGTTAGTCTGTGTGGTGTCGATGATGCACGACAGTGAAAATCTGGATCACCGCATGCTGATGGAACAGGAGAAGAACAGGTCAGCTCACCCTTGTCCTCATCAGATGGATCGAGAATATTCTGCTGGAGGTTCTGGAATAGGAAATCCCTCACCATGTGGAACTGGTCTCAATGCAGACAGAATGTTTGGGTAGACTATTCTTGACTTCTTTTGTTTCGTTATTCTGCTGGAAAGAGGAGGAACCAAGCAGAAGTAACAGTCTTTTATGTTGTTGCTTGGCTCTCTCCACACTATGGGGACTGCAAATGGCATTGATGGTCTTTTGCCATTTAACCACTGTGAAAGTTGTGTTATACATGCAGCGTAGCATACATGCAGGGCCCAAGGCTTGTCTTGGTCAGCAAACTTGCATCCAAAGTAAAGATGATAAGCCTTCTTCACTTGAGAAGTGATCCTTTTCTTCTGGTTGGCAAATGTCACTTCCCCACAAATAGAGAAGAAATTGTCCACGCTGTTAACGCACTTTCGAGGCATTACTGTTCTGTATTGTGCCTAAATTAATAAAATAATACCAGTTCTATGGAACAGTAGCTTAAACTGTCTCACAAAGTCTGAAATATTTTCAATGCTCAACCTTTCCAGCAGGGCTTTCTACAGTGCACTGCTGATGTCAGCTTACTTCAGCAGCCGCCTGGCAGTAGTATTGCATTGCATCAGAAAATGATGCAATCAACTGTGGATGATATGTGCATGATGGTATTATGCAATGCGATGCAATATTACATCATTCTATGCTGATTGAGGATGTTGTTGCAGTCCTACTGGATAAATTTATATGGTGAAACATAAAATGAATTGTATGAAATGTCTTCAAAATGAGAGCTAATAAAAATTTTTCAGGGTTATATTCATGTTCAGCACACCAAGATACTGGCCATTAAGGCCTTTTTAAGTCAGTAACGATCTCACTGTTGACCAGTGTTACCAGGAAGTGTGGCTGAAACAATTTTCCTGCTTGTAACTTCAGAAGTCTACAAAGAACTTCTGATTTGTCATAAAATAGCAGAAAAATGATCTTTATTTTTAGGACAATGTAATTACCAAAAGGTAAACAGGTTTCTGGTGTCATTCAGTTCTGTTATTGCTACCTTACCTTTTTTTTTTTTGAACAAATAAAACAGTAGCTTTTCCTGTGGCTGTTAAGACGAAACATTTCAAAATGCCATCCATCTATCACATTATAATCATGCTTAGGACAATCATTCCTGATGTTAAAAGCATTCTATTTCATTTTCTTTTGATAAAGTTAAAATTAGTTCCTCTGACAGTGTTCTCAGACAATCTGCTCTTTTCAAGTATGCATTTTCCCAGTCCACATATGTCCTCTGGCAGGCCATCTTGTTCATTCTGCAGTGAGTGCTTGTAAATATCTGCCTTTGGTGCAAATGTTCTGTTAGACTTGCTTTTATTTAGTGAATAGAATAGGGTAAGACCGTAGCCTATGTTTACCTGTAGTTTCAACCTGGATTTACTGACTGTACTAACTGTGTTTTATATTTTTACTAAGTTCAATGCCAAGATTTCTGGAAGTGATGTCCAAGTACTTTCTTTGCCTTAATTGGGATGCATCAGAGGTTGAACTCCTAAATCTGACTCAGGGTGTGCTTCATAAGTGCAGTGACATTTCATTTTTTAAAATCTCAAATTACAACAAAGAATTATTCAGTTAATTTCTTCCTGACTAATATTTCTGTAATTATTTCAACAATATTGTTTCTGATGTGGCTTTTATGATTATTACTAAATTACATTCTTTTAAGAAAGACCTAATCTGTACCATTTCACCACATTGATTATATTGATATGGTCTAGTTCTTTGACAATTGAAAATTTGTAAACCCATATGTTGCATATTTTTAACCAGAATAGTAGACCATTTATTGAGCTTTAGCATCTAGCAACAGTGGTAGACAGCAATATCTACCACAATAATAGCATATTTTTCTTCCTGTTTCTTAGGAAGAGGAATCAAAGGATTCTAGAGATCTGTTTTTGGATTCAAGTCAATGGAACAATACAAAAATAGTAGTAAGACTCACTTGTAAAACTAAAAGAGTTCGAAGTGATGAAAGGGATGACAAAACAAAATCCTGGAAATGCACTTTTACTATTACTGTTTTTTATGATTGCCATATTACTACTTTACAATTTCACTTTGTTTATGTCGGACTGTGGCTCTGGTATGCTTGTGAGGTTTTGCATGCTGCATGTATTCCTTTTCTCTTGTTTTGGGGTCCTGGATGGTAGTGGGAAAAGGTTTTACTAGTAGCATCTATGCAAAGAAGAAAGTTGGGGAGGGAGATGTCTTATATGGGTATTATAAGCAGACTTTGATGAGTTGCCCCTGTACCTGCAGGCCCCTCGTTTGACGGGGAGCACCAGATGTGAAGTTTTCCCTGTACTTCAGCTCTGCCAAGGCAAGCCGGGGAGCAGCCACATCCTGGCTGTGACTGACTGCAGTGGCCTTGAGGGACTCAGTGACTTGTGATCTGAAACATCCTATGTAGTATCTCACGTGTGGAAGATGTGAACTGAGCATGAAAGGCAGGGGACCCTCAGGTAGAGCTGCTGCTTCCTGACTGCCTTGTCATAGTGACTGTTTTCGGGGCACCTCAGGCCTGGATTGTGTAACTGCTGGAACCACCTCTGAACTTTTTGAATCTCCAGTAGCCTCTTTGGACCTATTCCCATTCTGGTTGTTTTTCAGGAAGGAGTTTTTCTCTCATTTGTAGAGTCAGTGAGGGTGTGGAGGAGCATGCAGGTGTGTGTCATCACCTCTTCCTTGCTGGTTAGGGTACTGAGTAAGGTGTAAGGTGATCTTGACTTCATTAAATTTGTATGCCCCATTCGCTTTAATGCCCTTGATTCTTTCTGGATACTCTTCCTTCATCGCTTTCACCTCCACCTCCACCAGGGAGCTCATCCGTCAGCATCCACCTCAGGTACCATCTTCTTTTTGGAGTTCTGCTTCATCGGGGTTCTCATCCTGTCCCAGCAGGTGGAATTAACAACAGCCCCATCTTTGTTCCCAAAAACCTTTGTACTCCTGCTCTTGTGCCCTCTTCACTTGGATTTATCATTCTTTATGCCTACAGTGCTTTACTATTTCTGTATCAAGGAGTTATCAGGCACTGTAGGTGATTAGTGAATATTTAACACATTGATTCAAGTTTCCGGACAGAAACTGTTGCTATGATTATGGAGTGTCTGGTTTTCTCCAGGCCCCATGCCAGCTTCTTTGCCTATATTGATCTGATCATCTTTGGAACCTGGGAAGTATTATTCCCATTTTTTCTAGTGAGGAAATTGAGGCTTCCATAAGCCAAGTAATTTACTCATAGCATAGTAAGAAGAAAACCAAGATTTTAGCTTAGAACCCAGGGCTTTTCTCTTACTGCCTTGGACTGTTGTAATATTGAGTCTTGGCTTTCTTGAGTAAAATTAAGTAATAATTCTTACTATGCTTGCCTCACAGCATTATACAAAGAATGTATAGTAGAATAGGAGAGATTCTGGGCTGTGAAAGTGCTATGCAAATTGTAAAGCACCATGCAAATGCAAGATAATATTATCTCAAACCATTATAAGTCTTGTTTTACCTGTTATTCTAACTTTACTATTTACCACCAATCTGTTCCTTTCCATTAACTTCTTTCCTTTTGCTTGCAGAAGTACTAAGTTATCCTTTATCTTATCATACAAATAGTAACCTCTCCGATGATCCTCAGAAAGATGACAGTCCTTTCTCATTTTCCTTGCCAAACCTTTCCTAACAGTAGTCTACACTGGGTGTTCCCTTTCTAATCTCTTGACGTTAATTTATAGGCCTGTCAATCTACTAAACTAGTTTTTCCAAGTTATCAGCTACCTGCCAGTCATAAAATTCAAAAATTGTTTTAGTCCTCAGCACCCCTAACCTCTGAAGTTTTTGACATTGCTTACCATTTCCTAGCCCCTCAGATTCTGTCTTCAGTACATTTGCTCTACTCCCTGTTCTGCACTTTCACATCACCCACTCACTTCTCTTTTCCTGTCTAAACTTCTCAGCCTTTTGCAGTTTTAAAAGTAAGCTAAGGGTTTTGGAATCCTGAGTGTATAGGAACTCCTCTCCTCTCACTCATGAAGGCATTTTTAGAAATGTGAATAAGAACAAAAAATACAATTATCTTCTTTTGCTTGCAGGTATTTGTGAAAACCAACTTTAATATTTTAGCTTCAACAAAAACATACTCTCAGTTCTCTTCTTTGGAATCGGTTTTTTCTACACCCATACTATTATCATCCAATTAAAATGAAAATATCAGCCCTTACACTTATCATTTATAACCTTGGGGAGATTGCTTACCTTCTTATAAACCTCTGTTTTCTTATTGATAATATGGGGTAAGTATATGACCTGTAGGATTGTTTTTACTATTAAGAGAGATACATATTTGAGCAGTCACTGAATGTTAGTTGCTATCATCATCAGCATCATCATAGTGACTTTGGGATGTGTTTTCATTTTGTAGATTAAATATAGGAAAGTGGACATGTTTGTAACGTTGAATTTTCTCTCGCCACAATAATCACAAATTCTTGCATTATGGACTCCGTCCTGTTCACCACTGTGGCAGCTGTTCCCATACTGTATGCATTCTTCAGGACATTTAGCAAGTAATATCAAAATAAAGACCTTTAGTTCTACTCTTCTTCCCAGTATACCTAGTAAAATTAACAAAAAGAGTGGTGTATATATACAGTTACACCTGTATGTAGCAATAGAACAGAATAAGGGGATGAAGTAGAAAATGGGATGATAGACTAGTAGGAATCAATAGTGTTATGTAAAACTGGGGCCTCCCTGGTGGTGCAAGGGGTTAAATCTCAGCACTATGAAGCTGTCAGCAGCCACTGCAGCATGAGCTCGATCCCAGCCAGGGAGCTTCCCACATTGCGCAGCAGACCTCTCCTGTCTTGCCCACTGCCCTCCTCAGATCCGCCTGTTCTGCTCCCTACTCTGTCTCTGTTGAGTCCTCACACACACACACAACCCCTCCCCCACCTCTGGCCTACACCCCAGCTCTTATATGCATAAGTAAATAAAATAAATCTTGAGAGTATTATGTAAAATTGATTAACCAATAAGTAAAAGTTTAAGTATTTTTAAAAGCTCCAGAGGAGCTAAAAACAGACTAAGTACTACAAGTTACTTGAGAGGAAGAGAAATGCCACCTACCATGCCTAAGAAAGAAAATAAACATTAAAAATAATAGAACTACACTGAGAAGAATGAAGACACCATTTCAAATACTGTTGATATAAATGTAAATTAATACAGCCTCTTTTTTTTTTTTTTTTAAATACACTGCTGAGGGGAGCAGCGGGCAAGGCAGGAGAGGTCTGCTGCACCATGTGGGAATCTCCCTGGCCAGGCGTCGAACTTGCATCACTGCTGCCGACAGCTCCACGGTGCAGCGCTTAACCACTGCACCACCAGGGAGGCCCCAGCCTCTTTTTTTTGAGGATGATTTAGCAGTACCTATTATGAAATTAAAAATCTTGTACTCTGCAACAGTGTCATTTTTGCAGACTATCTTACCAATAGACTTGCACACGTGTGACAAGGGGTTCACTGGGGTATTGTGTGTAGCACATAAACTAGCAGCATGTGGGTTCTCAGGAGCAGAGACAGACCAGTGCAGCTAGGTTAGCTCTAGGGCCCTTTTTGTTTCTTTTTAAAAAATAGGTGTGGATTCTGTATAGAAGTTAAAATTCAATAAAATCTGATAAAAATCTGTGCTCTTCATTTCCACTATGCGTGTGGTCACTTCCAAACAATGCCAATGGTAAGATATTCCCCATAAAGATGCAGGCGCTTTCTATCCTTGCTTCTGACCACATGCTCTCGAGCAGGAGACTAGTAAAGAGGTTCTTGCAGGTGTTTGCATATGACTGTCTACGAGATAGAACTTTATATATTGAAATGGACAGTATTTCAAATTATACTTTTTATATTAAAAAGAGGAATTGCAGTATAATATGAATGGTATGATTCTAGATAAATCTGTATGAAAAGGTATGTGCACTCTTTTGCTCCTGCACTGTGCAGTCCTCTTTATTCATGCCTCTCAAGCTGGCTGTTGGATGTCTGTTGTACGTGCTGCTCCAGACTAGGGAGACACAGTACACTGAGTTCACTTTTCTGCCTATTTGAATGTGAGCTTCTTAGAGATCTTCCCATCTCTTACTCCCACAGCATCTAGCAGGTTTGTTCACATCCTGCATGACTGAATGAGTCCATTAGCCACGGCACTGTACTACTAATGTTTCTTTCAACCTTGAGATTCTGTTTTCAGGGAAAATTGATCAGAAATTAATTGGATTTCCATAAACCCAGTCTCATTTCTGGTATAAATTTATGCTCACTCACCAGCTTCAATCACCATATGCATAAGTTTGTATATATTTTATTTATAAACTTATATTCTATTAATCCCAGTAAGTAGAACTAGATTAAGCACCTACTGTTATTCTAGAGCCATTTTTTTTTTGACAGATTTTGGCCTGACTTAGTGACTCAAAAACAAGCATTCACATTACATATTCTGCATGGAATAGGATATTAAAAAAAAAAAAAACTATTTTTGGATGAAGAATAGTTAACTTTATATCAATATTTTCTTTCATTTAAGATACGTAACAACAAAACAAATAAAGTAAGCCCCGATTAGTTATCGTAATTTTTCACTAACAAGGATTTTAGTGGATCTGTATGTTAAATTCGTGCAGTGTGCCTCAGGATTTGTATTTTTTAAATATTTATGTGATATATCACAACTTTTTAGAGTATAACATGTTTCATAAAGTAGTTTGCCATTATAGCTCAAACTAGTCACAGTTTGTATATAATATGTATGAAGGATATGTGTATTGGGGGTATTTAAGACAGACAAACTGCTTTAATAGAGTAAATGACAGAGCAAGTAACCTGAAAAGGAATGGTGTTTCTACCTTTATTACTACATTACTCTTACTCTTGTTAATAGATTGCCTCTCTTCTGAATAAAACTAAGTCTGGAAATGTCTTGAAAGATAGAAATATACCTTTATATTTTCAATTCGTTTTAAGCTATGGTCCTAAGTTGTCAATGCTAAGTTAACAAATTTGCTTTAAGAAATTAAAGTAAATAAAAATGCTACTGAGCTTTTTTTTCTTCTCTTAGGTATAATATCGAGCCCAGTTTATATTGCCCATTTTTCTCCCTTGGAGCATGCATGGAAGGTCTGAATATTTTGTTTAACAAACTACTAGGGATTTCATTATATGCAGAACAACCTGCTAAAGGAGAGGTGTGGTGTGAAGATGTACGAAAACTGGTAAGCATCCCAGTTAGTGTAAAGTTGCTTGCTTTATCTCTTGGGTTTGGTAATTGACCTAACAGTTTCATGTTTAAGTTGCTTTACACCGGAGGAGTTTCTTAGCTTATTTCTGTTCCATGAAAAAATCCAAATCACCACTTCTGATTTGGGATACTGTATAAAGCAAACCCTTTCGTCTAAAGTCAGCCGTTGGCTGAAATTAACCTAGATATATAATAGCAGAGTTGGTTTTCTGGAAGAATTATATGATGTTATAGTAGTTTGAATTTTCATGTTGATAAATTCTAGTTAAATTAAAATTTCTCATTGCTTTTCATTTTCCGGCAGTGCCTAATGTTCCTGTGGTTAATTCCAGAATCCCTTGCATTAGCCCAACTTTTCCTTTCCTTCCAATTTTGTTCCCATTTTTGTGGGAGTTTATTTTGCATCAGATATTAATTTATATTGTGTTCTATTTGATATTTTTGATAATAACTAAACTTGGAGTCTATCCTTTTTCTATTAGGGCCCACTTTGATGTATGAATTTTAATTTTTTCCTGATAAAATTCTGAAAAATTTTTAACCCATGTGTTAATCTTACTTTTTGATTTTATGCTTGCCATACCATACTATTTTTTTAAGCTTTATCTTTTATTTATACATACAAGCTGGGGCACAGGCCAGAGGCGTGGGGCAGCGAGAGGACTCACCAGAGACAAAGTGGGGAGCAGAACAGGCAGATCAGAAATACACTGTTGAGGGGAGCAGCGGGCGAGGCAGGAGAGGTCTGCCACACCATGTGGGATTCTCCCCTGCTGGGTGTTGAACTCGCGTCGCTGTTGCGGACAGCTCCACAGCTCAGCACTTAACCGCTGCGCCACCGGGGAGGCCCGCCATACCATACTATTTTGAGTAGATTTCAACAATTGAAAACTCTGTCATTGTCTCTTGGTTATGTTTTGTGAGCCTAGACAAGGTGAGCTGATGGATTGAAAAGACAGACAGGGAGGGCATTTCATGACTTCTTACTTAAATATACTTAAATATACTTACTTAAATGACTACTTACTTACATATGTTAGTATATTATGTGTATTTTCATATTTTTTTTGGAAAAAAATAATATACTGGTAAAATGCAGAACTGTAATGAAAAGAAGAATGGGTAGCGGCAGAGTGAAAGAACACAATGATGATGATGTTCTTGCCCTTCTAATGACCTGAGTCTCCATGAGGCAGCATTATATGCTAGTTTGGTTCATCGTATATCCTAAGCGTCTTGAACAGTTCCTGGCACTGAGCAAGTGCTTACTAGATAGTTGCTGATATAATTAATATGTGCTTGAAGGTAGTTTTGAGGAATAAAATTGAGGTGGTCTTTGGGAGAATCCTCAAGTTCTGAAAAAACGAAGGTGACAAAATGGAGATGAATGATTGTGCTCCTATGAGCTGTGCCCAACTTGGGCACAGCATAAATCATGATAATAGTGATCTTCAGCTGAAGCCAGAAGCTATATTTATTGTTTCTGTATTTAAGGTTCTTATTTATATGGGAATATATCATTATATTCTAAGATTTGAAGGAAAAATAAATTTTCTGCTTAACTGTCGCCAGCCAGCACCAATCTGGCACACTCTTTTGGGTGGTTTGTGAACAGTTTGAAGAACTGTTTTTGGTAGAGGTATTGGAGAGTCAAACAAAGGCAACCAAACAAAGCACCCAAACAAGGAGTTTCCTTTCTTTGGATAGGATTTTCAAATCATAATGACCTGAGATATGTAGCAGAAGAAAGAGGTTGAGGGAAAAATGAAATCTATCTGAAGCTAGTGTGGGATGATGTAGAAAGTAATGAAATGTCTATATTGTGCCTACGGTTGTTTTAGACACAGATTTTTGTGTTAGAGATTTTTTTCCAATTTTAGGACTTCTGGTGGCCTCATTCACCACTAAATTAAAATTTTATCTTCTAGGCTGTTGTTCATGAATCTGAGGGATTGTTGGGGTACATTTACTGTGATTTTTTTCAGCGAGCAGACAAACCATATCAGGTGATGCTTTATTACAAACTATTCTCTTTAGAAGTGATTTAGCAATTAATTTGAATTAATGTGAACTTATGTTTCATTTTTGTAGTTCCTTAATATTAAAAAGGTATTAATAATCGTTATTAAAATATAAATCTCAAATTTGGATAGAATTTAAAATAATAAATATAATGAAAATATGTCACTTTTAACTGACTCATGATAATAATGGTAACTGACATTTTTTGTGCCCTTTGTATCCCATCCAGTGCACTGAGTCCTTTATATACATTCCCTCTTTGAATGTTCATCTTAACCTTTCAACTAGGTGCTAACATTATGAAGAAACTGAGGCCAGAGAGGTTACCTTACTTGCCTAGAGTCACACAACCAAAAGTTTGGGATCTGAACCCAAAATCATTCCTTAAGTACTTGCCATACCTGAAAAAGGACCTAGTTTAAAATTATAGAAAATTTGTCTATCTGAACATTTTATCAATCATCATTTCTCTCCTTATGTGGAATATGAAGTTCATTTCCTTTAGTTGCACACTAGGCTAGCCAGTCAATTAGCTCCAGCATTTGGTGGCTAGTGTTAAGAGCCCAGGTTATATGTTCTAACAGAAATAATGGTACTTTATATTTGAATAGTGATCTACAACTTCCAAAGTATTTTTACAAATGTGAGCTTATGAAATCAGGACATCTCTTCCAGTATTTGACAAGGTAGAGATGAGACTCTTTCCCTACAAGTGTTCTGGTCTAGGTCATAGAACATTGAGTTCTGTATTCTCTCCTTTACTTTACTCCTTTACTTGCAGAGTTCAAGTTAGTGATTGGGAGGCTAGATCCCAATAGTTGGCCTGGGCTCAATCCCAGATGCAGCAGCTCTAGCCATGTGTGTTAGACACATACAGCATTCCCAAGATTGGTTTTAGTTGTCTCATCTGAAAAATGAGATACTACTTCAAGGCTTGTTGTGAAGAATATGTGATAAAATGTATATGAATCTCAGCCTGTTACCGAGAAAATTACCTCAGATTGCTTGCTCTGTGATAGTTTAGAGTCTTCATTTCCAAGTGATGAAGGTAATAGGTATGGAAATCTTCAATTAATAATAATAAAAATAATTAATAAATAATAGTGGCCTCTTCCCTGGGAACTCAACATCTATCCCTTCTTACTTGCTTATGAAAGTCTTGAGAGCGTGGATCTCAGCTCTTTGATGACTATGTTTTCAGCAACTGCTGTCATATTAGCTCAATACATATTTTTGTAGAGGATGAATGAATTCATCAATGCAAGCTGAATATATTATTGGTGTTTTAAAAATACTAAAATTTTAGCAAAACGAAATATTGGAAAATGTATAACTAAATGACTAGAGTAAGGATAAAATTAAGTTAAAACTTGAATTCACACATTTTTACTCTTTATCTAATACTGCTATGTTTTCTGATTCTTAAAGGATTGCCATTTTACAATCCGTGGAGGAAGAGTAAAGGAAGATGGAGATTATCAACTTCCAGTTGTAGTTCTTATGCTGAATCTCCCCCATTCCTCAAGGAATTTACCAACTTTATTAACTCCTGGAATGATGGAAAATCTTTTCCATGAAATGGGACATGCCATGCATTCTATGCTGGGACGCACTCGTTACCAGCATGTCACTGGTGAGTGATCAACAGGACTTTTATTTACTGCAATCCTTTAAAAACATATTTTATTTGAAATTAGGAAAAAAGCTTTTTATTTAGAAAATCCAATCATTTAATGATGTTCTGTAGTCATTTGCTCTTATCTTGTCCTTCCAGTTGTGCAATCTTGATCCTCTTGTGTGTTTTATTTCTCACAAAGGAATATCTCAGTTGTTCATCTTTTGAGTTTGTGCTATACAAGTATACTACATGGAATTTACTTTTATAGCTTATGTGTTTGTGAATAAATATATATCTTAGTACCTAGCATAGTTAGTGAAAAAGTAAATGTACATTGCCTCTTTTTATCAAAAATCAACATAACAATAACTTATTGAAAAAGTGTGATAAAGTACTTTTTATTTCTTATATCTTCCTCCTATAGGACAGTTCAATTTTGTTACTAGTTTTATATGCTGATATGTAGCCTTATTTGATGATATTATAGATTTTCCTCTTAGTTGTTTCATCTCTAAGTCTTAAGCTATTTTGTGTGGTCACTTTTAACCTGGTAAATTGTTGGAAATCAGTATTTACTAAGTTTACATGTAGTATTTTTGGGAGGACAGGATATTTGAAAAGATTGTACCGAAACATAAAATGTCACTAAGAAATTCTCCTGCAGGATTTGTTGCTTTCAGTAATTTTGAGTTAAAGACATTGCTTTTCTACTTAGAGAGCTTGACTTTGTTATAAAAGACAATGAATGGATAAAATAAAATACTTTTAATACAAATGAAAGATAAAAGCATTTGATGATAGAATTTAGTGATTTAAATACAAATGTTATATAATGTTTAACTATAAGAATGTTTTAATTTGTGTTTCATGTATAACCCAGCATAGCTGAGGATAGGTTTGTTTATAAAAGGTGTGAGCTATTGCTTTACAAGGTGTTTTATCCAGCTGTGCAAATATTTTGTTTTACTTTTGACATATAGGAAAATATATTGAATTATAATAAACTTTTCTGTAAATATGTATAATAATTTTAGAGAAGTAAAATATTGATTTAATGAATTAACGCTTAATCATAGTTCATCAGAAGTACAAATAAAAGTTTTAAAAGAGTATGTACAAAGGAAGATAAACATGTTGATATGATTCATGGCAACTCTTTTCTTTGCCCCCCATTTTAGGGACTAGGTGTCCCACTGACTTTGCTGAGGTTCCGTCTATTCTGATGGAATACTTTGCAAATGATTACCGAGTGGTGAACCAATTTGCCAGACATTATCAAACTGGGCAGGTAGGAAAAGTAACTATCATAACTGTTCTTTAAGTTTGTTTGTTGGTTTTTGGACTTGCTGGATAATATTGAACTCTTAATCCCTTTTGACAATTCTGTGACCTTGTCAGTGTCACAATGTCGGTACTGTTTCTTTTTCCCACCCTGATCCTTCCTTGCCTCTCTCCTTCCCACACTCCTTCCTACTTTCCTCCTTCCGTTCTTCCTTCCTTCCTGCCTTCCTGCCTTCCTTTTCTTTCTTTCTGCCAGCCCATAGACAGTCATGTATTGACAAATAGCTGCTGTTCATATGTCAACTAATGTCCCATTTAGTCATCATAGCCATCCCCTGAAAAAAGTACTAGTTTCTGTTTTCCAGAAGAGGAAAGAAGTTCTTTGGTAGAAGAGGTCTTCCAGCCTGACTCACTTCAAAAGAACCTTTCTCTTTTCTCTTTATGCCTTTGAATATTTTTCTCTTGGTATGTATCTTTGTTGCTTCATAAAACTGAATGACCATGCCATATTTCCTCAGTACACTTAATATCTATATGATGCTAATAAGTTCTGCACATTCCTTAATTTCAGGCTTTGGATTTAAATAATATGTTGTAATTTTAGTGATTTTTAAATTCTATAAAGTGGAATTAAAATGACAGATATTTTATAAGTCAGTTGTAATTGTCCGTCAACTTTGTGTGGGTTGCCATCCCTGTGGACTTTGGAAAATATATTCTTTCCCTTCTCGCAGAGCTATTATTCATAACACATTTGTTAAGAATTTTCCCTCTTGAAATGTACTTCCATGAGTGCAGTTCTAAAATTATATTCATCTTTAAATCCTTAGCATTTGGAATTGTGCCCCAAGAAAAAGTACTAAAAGAAATTAAATGAGGAAATAAGTGGAATCAGACAAAGAAGGGCCCAACAACCTTTATTTGTGATGATTTTTCTCATTGTCTCCAGATGTATAATAAGATTTGGTTATTTCTTATTTTTGGGTTTGATGTTAACTATTACTGTCAACTGTAGAATAATGAAAAAGTTTGGATAACTAATTTGAGGGCATCTTCATCATAATCTATTTATTAAGACACAATTGAAATATTTGTGATCCAATTGTTACAGGACAGCCCCAATGTAAAATGGGGTGCCTGTCTGTGGGCTCTCACCTGTGTGCTTAAAAGGCACTTATAAGACTCAACTGCAGACACACACAATAAAATTAATTTAAAAAAGGGGTTTATTTACAAAAAGGGAAGGGAAAAGAGAATAAATTGGTGAATGCGTCCTACCAGTTTCGCGGAGCTGGAATCTCAATGGCGTACTCCAAAAAACTGGCGATCCACAACCGCAAGCAATCCCCCCCCCCCAAAGCTCACGTCTGGTTTTTAAATACGAAAAACCATCGCTTAACACTTTGTGGTTTGCTCATGTATTAGTATGTGTTTTTGTTACCAGTATCAGGTGGCTGCTCACATGTTAATACGTGTTCATCTAGTCTCCAATTTTTCACGTCACGGTGGATTTATTTGGAACTATTAGGAGCTATTTCTTTGATCGTTCTCAGTCTAGAAGCTTTACACATTGTTTTGGTGAAAGTGTAAGGTGTTTTATGAGGGATATTACAGTTTTTTTAATATCCGGTAGTTCAGGAGTTGTGTTTTTTTGAATGCTTATACCATTCATGCGGTGGCACAGAAAATGGCCGGCTCCAAGGGCTGGTAAATTTAAAGGGCACCGACACACAAAGTGTTAACTCCACCCTCAGCCGTCAGCATCCTTCCTTCGGTGATGATGGCATTATGGGGTTCATAGTCCTAGGTGTCTTAGATCTCTCTGGCTTGAGGTGGGGGTGGGGTCCTGGGACACTCCCCTTTCCTGAGGACCACCCTCTTACCCAATGAGCTGTTCATTCATTAAGCTGCAGAGAATATTCTGGGGATTATTCAGACTCAGCTAATAACCTGGAAGTACATAATATATCCAGAAGTATAATTGTCCTTGGCTCCACGTTTTGGGGTCCGTGAATTATTAGGAGACTTAATTAAACTTTTCCTTTTGTAATTGCCCCTTTGCCTATCTTTAAGGGAGGTAGGGCATGAGGCCTGTTACAGCAGAGCTTACCCACATGGTGATATCACCACAAAGGGAACATAATGAGCTTGCTGGGCATACCTGGAGAGGCTGGAGGAACTTGAAAATTTATGTGAAGGGGGCAGTTTGCCAGTCCTCTCATAGTAACTATCATCCATATCTTTAAAAAATATTTACTGAGGAGATGCTGAGGACATATATAGATCTTTCAGTCAGTAAATACTGAGTTTTATTTTGTATCAGACACTGTTTTTGACATTCCCAAAATAGATGAGAATAATTGAGGGAAAATTCTGGTGCTTATGACCTTTAAATCCCAGGGGAACGAGGGCAGACTTCAGACAAGGTTATTCCAGGAGAAGGAAAAACCCATGCAGAGGCATAGAGAAATCTGAGACAGTAGCAAGAGCAGGAGGAGGAGGAAGAAAGGGAGGGAAGGATAGAAAAAGACATCGGAATGTTCCTGTTTCTAGAACGTGCTTCCATTCTCTGCTCTCTTCTTGCCCTCACACACCTTTTTATTTCAGCTCATTTTCTAGACCGCCTTTTTGACTAGAATGATTTTGCTCAGCATTGTATACACAGGATTTTGCTATCATAATCCCTCTTGTTTTCTGGCCACTAACTTTCATACAAATTCTGCCTGAATCTATTTTCTCTTTAGTCTTTAGCACATAGCTTCCCTAGATTCCACCCTTGGACTTGTGGCTTTGTTGCTGGTCCTCAGCAGGGCTTCCATGAAGGCATGCATGCTTTTGGTCAAGTGATAGTCATGGACAGAACTAAGACACTGACAGTGTGACTAGGAGAAGCACAATTCAAGTGCTGTTGAAGACTTAGTTGGAGGGATTTGAGACTAGTTTGATAATAGGTATAAGGAAAGGGGGAAAGTCAAAGATGCAATTTTAATTCTCTGTTCCATGAACAGAGAATTCTGGAAGAGGGCTTATCTTGAGCAAGAAGGAAATTGAGTTCTGTTTTTGAATGTATCAATTAAACATCATTGTTGTCCCCAAGGCTAGCAGTAGTACACATCTGAAATTCAGAATCCCATAGACACTGTAGATGTGTGGAAATAATTGGCATAGAGATGGCAGTTGAAGCGGAGGGGAGTTTAGAAATTGCCTGAGAGAGAAAAGCGGAGGCCTCCACACAAACAAGCATCCCCACAAAAGGAGCTTTCTGAGGAGCTTAAGTTTTTAAGAACTCTGAACACCAGCCATGAATAGGACCCAGAGGGCTATAAAATAGTACAACGAAACTTTCAGAATATTATTTAAAACAGAAACTCAAATCTTGAACTGAAATTCACCATAAATAGTAAGGTCAATTTTTAAAAATAGTAACTATTTAAAGACTAATCAGGAGAACAAAGAAGGGTTAGAGCCACTGCTTGGAGGGTGGTATAATATCCCAAAGAGGACCATTCCTATTTTACTACCAAATTCTCCAGTAAGCAGAACCCATTTGGAACAACGTAGTTTTAAGAAAGCATTAATTCCAAAAGTATACTTCAAACTAGATGTGATAGGAAGAAAGCAGTAAGCTACTTTGAATTCATTCAGCCTTTAGTCAGAAGACATGCCCAGTGGGCTAAAGGGACTTGCAGGCACAGTCTCTAAAGAATGTAAAATAATTCTGTGATTCCATAAGGGTGGGAGGAGCGCCAGAAGGCAAGAAGCGAGTAAATGCCTTTAGTTTCACAAAGGGCTTGCCTCTTCTTGCCATTAATTAAGACACCAAGTGGTTTGATGCTTTCATTGAAGGGCAGTTTAGCCTTAAGGACAAAGAATTAATTCCCTAAAATCCGAAGTCTTTGTAAATAAATGACATTAATGCCTATAAGAAGAATAACAGGGCTGCATATTTATGCTTCATTTCCTATCCTGCTGCATGTCGGGTAAGGCTGATTTTTTTTTCTTTTGTCATCATGTGGTATATTACAAGAACCCTAAAAGTAAGGTAATATATTGATGTCATATTAACACCCACAGGTATTACTTTTTTTTTTTTTTAAACTAAAGCATAAGATAGCCAATGAATTCCTTGGGGTAGAGGAATTAGAAGTATGCTTATCAGATTTGCAAGTGTCATATACCTGTCAAGAGAAAACAAATACCAGAGGTACTCATGTGAGATTTACAACTGCCTTGACAAGCTACAACATCAAAACCGAGGTGGTATTTATTGTAAATTAATTTCAAAATCAATGGCACAAGTATAGAAGCAGTAAAATCTTGGTAGTTGTTGATGTGAAAAAAAAAAAAAATCCCGGGTTATCACTTGATAGTTTTAACTTCAGTCAGCAGTCTGCTGGAGTGTCCCCACAGAGCTCATTCATTGTTAGGCTGCATTTGGGGGCCTGTGACTTCTAAAGAGCTAAAGGATTTTCTCTCTCTTCTTAGTGCATATTGATTCCAGCCTTCAGCCTTTGCTCTCTTTCCATTTGCTCTCAGTAAGCATAAAATTATTTATAGATGGCCCCACACATTCTGAAAAAAAAAAAACCAATTCATTTGTTATAAAAACAATGTAAAATTAACTATCTTAACCATTTTTAAGTATAGCACTCAGTGGCGTTAAAGGCATTCTCATTGTCCTGGTACCATCATCACTATTCACAAAACTCTTTTCTTCTTGCAAAACTGAAACTATTCATCCATTAAGCAATAACTCCCCATCTCTTCTCCCCTGTCCCTGACCGCCATCATTCTACTTTCTCTCTCTATGAATTTGACTGCTCTAGGTACATCATATAAATGTAATCACCTTATTTGTCCTCTTGTGACTGACTTATTTCACTTGGTATAATGTTTTTAAGGTTTATCAGAGTTGTAGCATGTGTCAGAATGTCCTTCCTTTGTGAGGTGGAATAATATTTTGTTATATGTATAGACCAGTTTTGTTTATTGACTCATCCATTGATGGATACTGGGTTGTTTCCACCTTTTAGATATTGTGAATGATGCTGCTATGAATGTGGGTGTATGGATACCTGTTTATGTTTCTGAGTTTATGAGCGTACAGTCCTATGTTGCTTTAAGAATGGGTATACATTCTAAGAAATGTGTTGTTAGGCAATTTCATCATTATGTTAATGCCCTGGAGTGTAATTACACAAATCCAGATGTTTTAGCCTACTATGCATACCCTAGCCTTTGTTGTAGAACCTATAACACAGAGTTGGGGGGTCAGGGTTGGGTTTTTAGACTATGTAACAGAAGTGCTTAGCATTTTCAACTTTGGTTGAGCTAGGGCTATAACCATATAGCCAACTATATAGGGCTATAACCATATAGCCAACTATATAGCCACTATATAGCCACTATAACTGTGTAACCACTATTAACTGTAGAGCCAATTTTATGTATGCTATCCATACTTGACTAAAATGTTGTTAAGCGATACATAACTGTGTAAACGGAAGTAGAATTGCTGCATCATGTTGTAATTCTACATTTAATTTTTTGAGAAACCACCATATTGTTCTCTACAGAGATTTCATCATTTTACATTCTCACCTGGTGCACTGTTGTACACGGGGGTACTGATTTCTCCACAACCTCACTGACACTTGTTATTTTCTAATTTTTTTTATAGTAGTCACCCTAATGTATGTGAGGTAGTGTCTCATAGTTTTGACTTTCTTTTCTCTAATAACTAGTGATATTGAGTATCTTTTAATGGGTTTATTGGGCATTCATGCATCTTCTTTAAAGAAATGTGAATTCTAGGCTTTTGCTCAGTTTTTAATTGGGTGGTTGTTTTTTTGGTTGTGAGTTCTTTGTTAATCTTGATATTAATCCCTTATCAGATACATGACTTACAAAGATTTTCTCCCATTTTATAGGTGCCTTTTCCAACTGTTTATTGCGTCTTTTCATACAAAGAAGTTAAAATTTTTGATGTAGTCCGGTTTGTCTATTTTTCTTTTGTTGCCTTTGCTTTTGTTGCCATATCTTTGATTTATTGAGTTAATTTTAGTAGCTTATTTCACTTTTATCATATTCTAATAATTGTGAAATAGGAGTCTTTTATTAGCTATTTATACCTGATGGCATAGTATTGGTATGCCATCCTCCCCATCTGTTATAAGATCACAGGTGCTTTTTTTTTTAAACAAGCCTTGTATTCAAGGAAATATGATAGTCCTAGCTTCTACACCAAAGTTGAAAATGCTAAGCACTTCTGTTACATAGTCTAAAAACCCGACCCTTACCCCCCAACTCTAAACATCTCCTTGGAAAAAGTAGGCTGACTCTGACTCTCAGATTGTTGGGAGTACCCAGGAGTTCTTCTTTCTCTCACTGTTGCTGAACATAGACCTGCTATCTGATGTCACACAAAGGCAAAAGACATGCCACCAGCTTTTGAGAAAAGAAGCAGCTTACTGCAAGTCCACTTGGCAGGAGGTTGGAAGCAAGGTTCAAGTCAGTCTTCTCAAGGATGGGATTCTGGGCAGTATTTATGGGGTTAAAGAACAGGCATAAAAAATGCAAGTTATTAGAGACTGATTGGTTGCTTTATATTTAATCATGGTGTAACTCAAATTTGGGTCCAGAACTGCAACAACACTTGCTTCTGGATTTTGTTCAACTAACCCAGAGTTGGGCATCTTAGTTACATATTTCATGACTATTTTAGGTCCAGCTCCCAAGACAGTGAATACTACTCTAGATCTGTGTTCTGAATTCAGCCTGTCACTGTATGACAATCTAGTTTTTTTTTCCTTGTTTAAAATGGGTAGGGTAATTTTGTCCAATTATTGCAAACCTAGTTTGTTGTTCTTGTAAGATAAGCAGCAACAGGAAAAGATCCTCATGACCAACATGGTTTCATTACTATCCCCAAATGCTGATTCCCAAAGGGAGCAGGGTCCTTTTGTCTGTATGCTAGATATTGTGTCCATCTACCAGTTTTAGATTCTTTTCTAAAAATGCACATATCTCCTAGTTCTACTTTGCAGTTCTAAAGTTCTTTCCCATTTCACTTTCTTAGGTTGATTTTTCCCCCAGGATCTGTAATTATGTAACTAAATTGAATTAGCCAAGCTCCTGAGGAGACCTTTTTTATTTATGTTTATTGAGACTATATTGGGTTAAAACACTGCGTTGTTTAAGTGTATAGGTCCACAGGTCCACAAGTGTACAGTAGATGTTTCTCATACATAATTAGAAAGGCAATGCCTCTTAAAGTAGTAAATTTTTTTTAACTTTTGATAATTTATTTATATACTTTACATCGTTGTTCATCTTTTTACATTTGCTTTCTTTTCTTAGGTGTAGTCCCCATAGAATTTCCACCACCTATTCACCTGTGCACCATCACCATATTCCCTTGTGTTCTTCCTGCCCTCGTTTTAATTCCTCTCCCTCCCCAATAGTAAACTTTTAATTTGATACAGCAACACCCAATTTAAAAAGTAAAACACTACCATATACTCCTTTTTTGGAGATACAGTCTTGACTTATTATTAATATTTGCTTAAAAATAAATTTTACAGCATAAGGTTTTTTTTTTTGCTAATGGATTAAAATTTTATTTATTTATTTTTATTGTTATTTATGTCTTTTACATTTTGTATTCCCCTTGGGTAGCCCATCACCAATTCACCCGTGATCCATCTCCATGGTCCCTTATATTCTTTTCTATTCCATTTTGTGCCCTTACCCTCCCCTCCCCCCTGCTGAGTGTCTCTCTCCTATTTGGTTTCCCTATAGTCCTGTTATAAGTGAAACCATTCGATATTTTTCTTTTTCTTTCTGGCTTAAGTTATTTTTTCTTGAGCATTTTTTTTTTGGTTTTTGAGCTTTATAAAAATGGTAGTAGGCTATTTATAATCCTCTATGATTTGCTTTTTAAAGTATTATATGCCTATGATTCATCAGTGGTGTCCAATAGCTACAGTTTATTTACTTTAAATTCATCATAAAGTACCATAATTTATGTACCCATTGTTTTGTCATTGGATACATGGGTTGTTGTATGTTTTTGCTAGCTCACACCAGTCTGCTGTGACCATGTTTACATTTTTCTTCTTATGTATGTGTACAAATTACAATTGTTGGGCCTGTGAGATATGCACCTCTTCAAGTTGATGAGATAATGCCTAGTTGTTTTTCAAAATGTTTGTACTTATTTATGCTTCTCTCAGCAGTGGGTCCCACATCATCATCAACATTTGATGTACTCAGAAGTTTTAATTTGCCAGTTTTGTGATTGTGAGACATAATGTTATTGTGACCTTAATTGGCAACATCATTTCTTGATAATTTTTAAAGTTGAATATCTTTTTATTGTCTGTTTTATCTTCAGTCACATACCTGTTTGTCTTAACGCTCATTTTCCTTGTCTTTTTCTTACTGATTTTTCAGCATTCATGATATGTTGACATAATAATCCTTTGCTAGGCATATATCTTCTCTCAGTTTCTTTTTATTTTCTTTGTGGTATCCTTTGATGGTTTTAATGCCTTCATTGTAATATTGTTAAATTTTGCACTTAAAAAATTTCTGAATTCTTTATAGTTAATTGCTTTTTATATTTTATTGAAGAAACCCTCAAAGTGTATAAAGATCTTCTTATGTTTTCTAAAAGTTTGAATGCTTTCTCTTTAGGTCTGTAGTAAAGTTGAATATTATCTTTGTGTTTGGTATAAAGTAGAAATCTAATTTTATTTCTTTACTGCAGGAACCAATTGCCCCAGCAACTTTTATTACTTCTCCAGTGGTCTGTGATATACCAAGTACTTATATATACACAATAATTAATTAATGGGATTTCTCTTTTATTCCATTGTTAAGTTGTCTGTCCTGATACCAAAACAATGTATTGCTGTGGCTTTATCAAGTCTTTTGTTACTTGTTTTTCAGAAATTCCTTGTCTGTAAACTTGGGAATTTAATTTCATATACATATACATATACATTTAGAACCATCTAATCTATTTTCTTGAAAAACCCTGACAAGAGTATGCTTGGAATTGCATTAAATGTGAAGATGTCTCTGAATTACTTCCTGTTCACGAATATGACTTATCTCTCTGTTAGGTCTTTTAATAAAGCTAAAAGATTCTTCCTAAAGGGCTGGTTAAACTTAGTTCTAGATACCCTAACTTTATAAAAATTTTTTATTGTAGTAACATTGGTTTTACATCATTGTGGATTAGAAATGTAAGCTCTCTTCCCTTGGGTTGCTACTCCACAACCACACCTACCACCAAGATACCATAATTCCCCACCATAGTCTGTTGTGATTCCCCCTCATCATGCCCTTGCACCTCCACCTGTTCTTCCTTCTCTGGTAGTCTCAGTTCTATAGTTAGCTTTCTAGGCTTAGTTTTCAGTTTGGCTTTATCTGACTCTTTGTTTGGTCTCTTTATATTCCACATATAGGTGACACCATTCAGTACTTGTCTTTCTCGTTCTGACTTATTTTACTCAGCATAATCACCTCCAGGTTCATCCATGTTGCCACAAATGGCAAAAATTTATCTTTTTTGATTGCTGAGTAGTATTCCATTGTGTATATATACTACATCTTCTTTACCCACTCATTTGTATTTGGGCATATAGATTGTTTCCATAGCTTAGCTATTATAAATAGTGCTTCAGTAAACTTGGGGGTGCATGTTTCTCTTCAAAATAATGTTTTTGTTTTCTTTGGGTAGATACGTAGGAGTGAAATTGCTGTGTTGTATGGGAGATCCATTTTAAGTCTTTTGAGAAACTTTCATGCTGTTTTCTCTAGGGGCTGTACCAGTCTACATTCCCACCAACAATGAATGAGGGTTCTTTTTCTTTACATGTTCACCAGCACTTGTTTCTGGTCCCTTGATTTGGGCCATTTGTGAAGTAGTGAAGTAGTATCACCTTATGGTTTTGATTTGCTGACAATAAATGATTTTTTCATGTGCCTGTGGCCATATTTTCTAATTGCTAGTTGCTTCTGTTTAAAAGGGAGATTTACCTTTTTTTGTTTATAGATCTTGTTTTTAACAATTTTGCAAACCTTTCTTATTAATTGTAATAACTTGTCTATATAATTTCAAACATTTTTGTTTTTTCATTTTTTAAAAGATTTATTTATTCATGCATAGAAGAACTGGGCTGTAGTCTGGGAAGGGGTGTTGGTTGTGAGAGGATTCACCAGAGACAGAGTGGGGAGTAGAACAGGTGGATGTACTGAAATATACTGCTAAATATACTTTAGCACTGGGCTAAACAAGAAAGAGCTGTGGCCACACCATGTGGGTTAGCTCCCTGGCTGGGATCAAACTTAGCCCACAGCCATGATAGCATGCTAGAACTGAGACTTGGCCCCTACACCACCAGGGAGGCCCCTCTAACATTTTTAAACCAGATACTTCTGCCAATAATGCATATTTTTAAAAATTTCTTTTTTTCTATACCTAGATTTCTATACCTAGATTTTTAAAAGAAATTTTTCTAAAATTTTTTTTGTAGGTTTGGTGGAGATAGCAGGAAAAGAAAACTTATTTCCAGTTTGCTAAGTTTTTTTTTTTTTTAATCATTACTGGGTATTGCATTTTAGCAAATATTTTTGTGCACCTTTTGAGGCAATTGGATTACTGTTTTTAATAATACATTAATGTTGTGAATAATGTTGTGTTAAATGTTAAGCTGATTTTGCATTCCTGGATTTAGTTCCTGGTCCTAGTTATTATATTTTAATACAGTTCTGGCTTCAGTTTGCTAATATATTGTATATATTTTTGCCTCTGTACTTATGATAGAGGTTGGCTTGTGATTTTTTTTTGACCTCCTGCTAGTGTTGATTTAAGTATGTACCATTTTACATTGTTGAATGCCCTTTTTTTTCTTACAAGTGCTTTTGTAAAATTATAATAATCTGTTCTTGAAACTTTTTTAGAATTCATCTATAAAACCATTCAGGGTCTATTATTTTCTCTGTGGGAAGATTTTTAAAAGACTGATTCCTTAATAGTCATGGGAATCTTTGTGTCTTGCTTTCTTCTTATGTAAGCTTTGCAAGTTGTAATTTTCTAGAAAGTTATCCATTTGATCTGTTTTCAACTTTATTGGCATAAAGTTATTTATAGCATTCTTTTATCCTTCAAATCCTGTTAAATCTATAGTTATATCCTTTTCATTACTAATACTGTTATTTCTTTTTTTTTTCTATTAGGCTTGGCAGAGGCTTGTCTATCTTATTAGTATTTTCAAAGAAGTAATGATAACTCTTTGTAGCCTGTTTTGTTCCTTTAGTTTGTTAGTTTCTGTTTTTGTTATTAGTATCACCTTCCTCCGTTTTTTGGTCCCAAATTTCCTTAAGTGGGTACTTAATCAATTTTCTGTCTTATATATGCACTTAAATTTTTTTTAAAGATTTATTTATTTATACATACAAGCTGGGGTACAGGCCAGAGGTGTGGAGCAGCGAGAGTGTTCACCAGAGACAGAGTGGGGAGCAGAACAGGCTGATCTATTGAAGTACACTGCTGACAGGAGCAGCGGGCGAGGCAGGAGAGGTCTACTGCGCCATGTGGGATTCTCCCTGGCCGGGCGTCGAACTTGCGTCACCGCTGCTGACAGCTCCACAGCGCAGTGCTTAACCGCTGTGCCACCAGGGAGGCCCCTGCACTTAAATTTTAATGCTATAAATTTTAAATTGTGTGATGCAGTACTTTAGCTACATGCCTCATTTTTTATACAAATTGATAATTTCCATTGTTAATTTCCATTTTGACCAACAAGGGCTTTAGAAATGCAATTTAAAAAATTTGAGCTTTTGTAGGGTATTTATTTTTTTTTTGTTATTGATATCTTATTAATTAGTTTAACTGGTGGTCTTTACAGTTAATGATACTGATTTTATGGCCTAGTATATAAACAGATTTTTGGAGATGTTCTGTTAGTGCTTGAGTACATTTACATTTTCTAATGTTGTGTCTAGAGTTTCATACAAGCCTATTAAGTCAATGCTTTATTGTGTTCCTTAGATTTATGATATGTAAATAATATTTTTTAATGTAGCCAAAATGGCATGATGGATGTATCATTTCCCCCTTTAGTTCTATACAATTATTAAGACTTCATTTATTGAGAGCAGTTTTAGTTTCCCTGGGAAATTAAGGGGAAGGTAAAGACATTTCCCATATATCTTTTGTTACCACAAGTGCAGAACTTCCTCCAGAGTCAGCATCTCCATCGGGATGGTACATTTATTAAAACTGATGCATCTACGTTGGTACATCATAATTACTCAAAGTCCATAGTTTATATTAGGCTTCATTCTTAGTGTCCTATATCCAATGAGTGTAGACAAATGTATTATCACATCATCTATGGCTAGGGATATTCATATCAAATATTTTCCTTATAAATCATTTTATCAATTTTGCTCACTAGATTTTGGGAATATTTTATTAGATGCGTACAAGTATAAACTCTTCTTTTTTCTTTCATGTCTGAGCCCCTTAATTTTCAAGATACTTCTTGTGTTAAAGTCAAATATTTTTGTAGTAATTTTGTAAGCCCTGCTGTCTTACTAATAACCAAATATAGTCATTTAATTTTAGAGAACCTAATTATTAGTGTAATTTTGTCTGCTAGGCACAACACTAGAATGTTTGTTACTCTAGTTATATTTTCTGATAGTGTACAATAATAATATATTGAACAATAAGCAATAGAAATGAACACTTTATTTATGTGTTTTCTTAATGAATCTGTGTAAGAATAGCTGAAGTAAGTCATCCACACTTTGCAGACAATGAGCTTTAAGAAATCGGAATAATTTGTCAAAGATCACACCACAGCGACATGGGAATAGACAATTCATTAATTTCACAGCAGAATTTCTGTAAAGTTCTGTCAGAGTCACACAAATCGATATCCTAACATTGTGAGTGTTTTCTTCTTCCAATTTTTTTCAGTTAAAAAGCTCTTAATATGGTAGGAAATGGCTTATACTTCTATATAACATGTCTCACAATATAACAGGCCCATTTTCATTTTAGCTGCTATTTTTAATAAAACTCTAGTGCTTTCATTTTAGTACTGTTCTGTGCTGCGTCATTATCAGATTTAGTTTGTTGCCTTAGTTTCTGAAAGTCAGCCCAAGGCTAAAATTGCTTAAGATCTATTTCCAAGGAGACATATAGACTTGTAATAAATCATCTCCTGTCATTCTCTTGCAGGTGATATGAATAAGGATTGGAGGTAAAAATTACAGTGCAACTAGAACCAGATTAGTTTTGTCAGGTTTAGGTTGCTTTGAAACTTTATTTTCAGCTTTAATGCATCTCAATTATGTCTAGACAAGCACATTGAACTGAAGGCAAAGACCAGACTGACCCGGCCCTGCTCCTGTGTGCCAATGACCTCAGATCAGTCACTCAACTTGTCTGTGACTTTACTGTTCTATTTTATAAAATAAAAATTTAAAACTTAGAAGTTAAAATTAATAACTCTCTGCTTAACTCAAAAATTCTAGTTAAGTTTAATAATGTGTGCAAACTATAAACATAGTAGGTATTATTGGGATTTTTAAAGAAAAATGGAACTTGAAATGCTGAATGTTGATCCTGGTAAAACAGAAAGCCATATACATTATGTTTCAGTCTGCTGTCAGAGTATCTGATAATAGCCTTTCTGAAGATCTTTCATCTCATATCACCTTAGTTAGAAAACAACACTAAAAAGTAAGTTTAAGAAGTGTCATTCCCCATGGATTTAGATCTGAGATTTTGTTTCATTGGTGCAAGCAACATTTGATTTTGTTGATTAATTATATGCCAACTGGATTACTGGTTAATCACAAAACAGACTAGTTAAGACATGCTGAATCCAGTTGTTTTCCCGTTATAGACACATGTGGAGATTTAGTGCTTCGGGGGGTATAGGATCAAGCTGCAAAGTCGAAGCTGCTGACTTGTAGCCTGGACAGCTTTGGTGCTTGGCTCTCTGCCTTAGGAGACTTTTCTTGCTTTGGACAACCATGTCTCAACAAGTTTATATCATTAGATCCAACATGTTCCCTGGGGATAGCAGTGGTAGGCGTTCTTTGCTTCAGGAGAAGTTGAATTATTACCATAACAAGGGTTTGTACCAGAGAATGTCTTAACTTTTAATATTTATGCAGCTTCTACCATAATAAATTTTCTAAATGGTCATAAATAAAGCAAGATATTTTATTGCAGTGACTTAACTGTAAGACTTTCGTGCCAAACTTTTAATATAACATTATTTAAATTAGACTGCTGAGATTGTGAAGTGATAGAAAATATCTGGCAAATTTATGAGGTTGCATGCTTACAAGTTAAACTCATGCAGAAACATTCAAAAAACTCCAGTATGCCAAGTTTGCTAAAGCTTTTGCAGTTTTTTGACACTGTATCTAAAATCTTCCCAAACATGTGGAAGCACTGGCTGCCAACAAAGGAGTAAGGAGAAATCAGATATCATTTTAACAAATTGTTGGAGACCAGTTGTGGATTGGCCTATCACTCTGGAATGGCTAAAGGCCCTGGTGTAGGGGGAGTTTACATTAACATGTATGCTCTTTTCCATCAGCTTCCACGAGGCCCTCATGAGAAATAATAGGAGTGGACTGGAGGACCACATAGACTATTCCTCATTGTTACTGGTCTATAGAAGATGATTGATTGCTGCTGTCCGAACAGCAATCCCTGCTACCCTGTTCAAAAATAAAGAAATTGGCAGAGTTAGACTCAGAGGCTTTAAAATAACTAATTACTGAAATTAAAGTAACCATCAGATGAGCATTTAAATATCTATGTAAAATGATATCCCGGATAAGGTAGATATCGTATGTCGATGTGGAGGAGTAATAAAAACTGTATGAAACATTGAAATGGAAATTCAAGAAATAAAGCCATGATGTCATCCTATATGAAGAACGTCTTTGGGGAATCATCACTGTAATTGACACAGCTGAGGAAAGAATCATTGAATTTAAATATAGGTCAATAGAAATTGTACAAACTGAAATGCAAAGTGGGAAAAAGAGTAGGGGTATTGCGGAAACAAAATGGGGGCATCCAAGAATATGGGATAGTATGGAACAGTGTAATATACATGAAGTTGGCTTTCAACAAAGGAGATAAGAAAAGATTACAAAGCAGACGAAATATATGAAGTGGAAATGACTGAGAATGTTAAAATAATGAAAATCAAGTTCACGATCAAAGAAATTTATAGAATTCTAAGCAGGTTCAGTAACAAAAGGAACACACCTAATTCATCTTCATCAAACTACTGGAAACCAAAGATAAAGAGAAAACCTTGAAGGTAGCCAGAGGAAAAAGATACATTGTAAACCGAGAAACAAAGATAAAGATTATATTAACATTCTTATCATAAATTATGAAAGTTTGTCAAGATGATGTATAGTTGATAAAATCAGAAGAAGCATATTGTCTGATTAGTACCAATTTTTTCTAAATTTGAATTGCACCCTACAGCTGAAGAATTGATTCATTGTTTGGTAACCAATTCTACTTAAAGTGAGAAAATATTTTAGAATGTGAGTTAATTACCAAGTTTTGTAGTAGATACTGAAATTTAGTAGCGTTTCAGTTGTTCCTCTAAAAACCTTAAAATGATCACTTTGTTGGAAAAAGTATCCTCTTCTAAAGCTGGGTAATTTAAAGGGTCATGTATGTGTTTTATTAAACATATTTGGCTATCCTATAAATGGAAAAAACTATAAACAGGAAACTCTGAAAGTACATTACCTCATTAAAACTTGATTGTTAGGTGCTACAGAGAAAGAACTGTTTAACTGCAATTCCTGTCTCCAAAAAATTTATAAATTTGAAACAAACCATATTTGAAGAATATATGGATAAACAGTACAATAAAGTTTGTCACAGTCAATGATTGTATTGTATAGCACAGTTGTAATAACAGTAAACAATGATACCATTTATTCAGCATTTACTCTGTTATACGTGACATTGTTTACTTCTCATCCAATTCTGTGAAAAGATGACATTGACATTTTGCAAATGAGGAAAATGTGACTTAGGAAGTTCAGTGAATTACTTGACATTATTCCACTGCCAGGTATGTGGCATAGCTATGATTCAAACCTAGCTTTGTCTGCCTCCCATACCTGTGCTCTTTCCTTTACACTCCAGTGAAGCATAACAGTGGGGGTTTCAGATTCAGACAGGCATTGATTTTAAGGCAGGCAGGCCTCGCTCTCAGTTCTTTGCCAAGGGGTCTAGAAAAGAGTTCTCAGAAGGAGTAGTATTTCTGGATTTATGGGATGACATGAAGAAGCCATTTCAATGGGTAGATGCTGGAAGCAACCTGAAAGAGTTCTTCAGTCATGTCATTTCTTGTACTATTGCACTATGCCTTAATTAGTTGATCTGAAATTTGTCCTTGATTTATAGCATTCTTAATATGCTGGTAGGATTCTCTTTAATCTTTAAGTAAATATGGCAGTGTCCAGATCCTAAGAAGAACTGTAAATTACATATCATCGTTGGCATAGGAGACCTGGTAATAGGTGAATAGGGATTTTTTTCTACCTTGGAAATTGAAGTGTAGAATCTGGTAAAAGACACAATTGATTATATGGTGAAAGAGTTATTATTTCCAATAGATGTACTTTGTTAAATTTCATTTTAATACAGTGAAAGGAATTATTGTTTGAGATTCAGGTGTTTGTTATTTTATATATATATATTATATATTTTATATTGATATTTATATATTTATATAAATTGTATATATTTTATATTTATATTTATATATTTATATATATTATATATACAATGATGTAATATATATATTACATCATTGTTCATTTTTGTACAGGGTTTGCTTTTTCCTCTCAGGTGTAGTCCCTGTAAAATTCCCATCACCAATTCACCCATGAACCATCACCATAGTCCCTTGTGCTCTTCCATCCCGTTTTGATCCCTCACCCTTCCCCTCCCCTGCAGAATTTATAGTTGCCTGCTAGTTTTGTTTTTTTAATTTATTATTATTTTTTTCTGAGGTTCAGGTGTTTTAAATGCATTTTCATTTATACATAGTTGTTCATTACCTGTCAGCTTGGATGTATTCATTCTCTGCTTCTTTGATATATCAGATGTGAAAGTGTTAACTTTGGAAGACAATAATGTGAAACAGCTGTGTGACTCTGAAGTTGCAACCACTATTGGAATGATAGGAAAAATGGCATTATTTCAGTACTGGTTATCATGACTTTCATTGGTAAAGCAAAGAAAGAAAATCTTGACCAGGTTACATTTTTCTAACTTGCATTTTAAGACTGTAATTTCTAAATACTGTTTATTTGAAAAATTACATATAACTTAAAAAGAAAATTTGTATGGTATTTAAGTTTATATTTTATCTTTTTTTGTCTTAAAAAGGGAAATATTTTTTAAGGGACTGAATAACTCTAAGAAATGGAACACATTTATTAATTTCAATTGACTAAACACCAAACTAGATTTAAAAAAAAACTTGTTTTACTATTTACACTACACATGAGGCAAGTGTGTTATTTAATTTGTGATTTGATGGATTAGTGATTGTTCTGTTCTTTGAACTATTCTACGAGGATGTGTTTACCTTACTTTCATTTCCTTGTATTTATTGTTACCATCCTTTGTGTTCATTACCTTGAATACATAATTTTGGGAGATTTTTTGGTGCTCTTTACTTTGAAATCATTATAGATTTGCAGAAAGTTGCAAAAATCATTGGAGGTACTGTGCCACCTTCATTGGCAGTGGTACACTCATTTCCCCAAATGGCAACATTTTATGTAACTACAGTAGACCTTTTTTTCCCCCAGTTTAAATATCAACACAATAATCCACAAAGTGTGTATATTGCAAAATGGTTACCTCAATGAGTCTGGTTAGCATCCATAACACCCACCCCCCCAAACAATTTGACTTTAAAGATTTACTTTCCTAGCACCTTTCAAACATACAATACAGTATTCGTAACTAGAGTTAACTTGCTGTACATTACATCCCTAAGATTTGTTTATTTTATAACTGAAACTTGGTGCCTTTTGACCCTCTTCACTGGTTTTGCCCATCCTGGACTCGCCATGTATTTTTTTAATATGTAATTTTTTAAAAGATATATTTATTTATACATACAAGAGTTGGGGGGTAGGTCAGAGGTGTGGGGTGGTGAGAGGATTCACCAGAGACAGAGTGGGGAGCAGAACAGGTGGATCTACTGAGATACACTGCTGAGGGGAGCAGCAGGCGAGATAGGAGAGGTCTGCTGTGCCATATGGGAAGCTCCCTGACCAGGGATTGAACTTGTGCTGTAGTGGCTGCAGATAGCTTCATAGTGCTGAGACTTAACCCGTTGCCCCACTGGGGAGGCCCCTGAATATATAATTTTTGATAAACTTTCTAGTTGTCTGTATTCTACATGCTTTTTCTTTATATCTTTTGTTATACTGTTAACATGTCAAAGAAAGAATTAAATGTCATTAAATATGTCCCTTCAATGTTTGCCATTCCTATATGGATTTGAATGTGTAGGATATTGGCCTCTAAATACTCTATTTCTGAATGGAAAAGGTTATGTTGAGTTTGGTTCTTAGCTCTGGTACTTGACAGATTACTTGACAATTCTCTGTAGAATTGTCTACAGAGCAGAAATAGTAAAGCTTTAGAAAAGGCCTAACCTCAATGGTGGCGAGAGTTGCTCTCTCCGTCTCCCGACAGCAGGGTTGCTGTGCCACTGCTTTCTTGCTCCCTCTCTCTCCACTGCTCACCTGGCTTTCTTCCTCATCCACTTTTACTTCTCCCATCTCATCTGCACTGCAAGAAGGCTCCCTAGGCTAGGTCAGAATTTCAGGTCTCTCCAGGATTGTGATTCCTCACTTCCTGATGGATCATACACCACAACTTTCTCTTACCCCTTTATCTCTCTGAATCCAATTCCCACCCAACAGCTCTCCCCCTATCACCAAGAACACACATCCTATAGGAAAATCCACCACTGAACCTCCTCTCTCTTGTGATCTGCTCAACTTCTCTTCCTGCCTTCTGGGGAACGTACGTTCTCATTGTCTCTTCTGTTTCCTACATCTTTACTCTCTATCCCATTATGAATAATTATCACCAATATCTCCTAAACCTGTTTAAGCATTTTCCACCCTGAAACAATTTCTACTTCTGTATCCTCCCTATTGCTATTGCCCTCATGATCTGTATTTCTCAGCTGTTTCTTTAACCACTGCTGTCTCCTCCTTTAATTGCTTTCTCTCTCTCTCTCTCTCACCTCTGGTCTCTAATCATGCCCCTGTGCCATCTCCTTGGCTCCTGCTTAGGTTAATGATGATGTATGTGACTGGTCCACTGACTGGTCCATAGACTCCTAATTGAGTTTTCCTAATCTCCTCTTGCCTGCCTCCTGTCTAGTGTCTTCACTGCAACCAACAGAATCTTTTTTCCTGCATATGTAATTTTTTCTGCTTGAAATGCTTCTTTCTCCTGTGGTCTGAGTTAACACCAAGTCACTTTGCAAATCTAGTTATCTACATTCTAGTTAATTCCCTAATCATCCCTAGTTAATGCCTGATCATTTTGTAAACCTTACTTCTTTGTTAATTATTTAGTTAAGGCTTTCTAGGTTATGGTTCTCATCCCATCCAGAACTGCTTTTCCTTCTTAGGACTCATTATTGTTACAGTTCTTTTTAAAATTGTGATTACAGGGCAGTGGTAACCTGTGAAGCTCCTGAGACAAGACATCCTGCCCTTTTGTTCATCGTTTTCTTGTCCCTCATGCCCAATGCAATGCTTGCCCATGGTGGTTTGCATTGTTTTTGTTGGTTAAATGATATATTTTTTGTGTGTGCAAAATAAAGTTACAGGCACAACTCATTTTATTGAACTTCACTTTATTGCGCTTTATTTTGCTGTGCGTATATTGCTGTTTTTCCTACTTTCTCTCACTTTTTTTAAAAAAAATAAATTGAAGGTTTATAGCATTCAGCAAATCTACCAGTGCCGTTTTTCCAACACTGTGTGTGCACTTCATGTCTCTGTGTCACGTTTGTTAATTCTTCCAGTATTTTAAACTTTTTCATTATTCATATATGTTGTGGTGGTCAATGATCCTGGGGGTTACCGTGGTTAACTGTTTTTGACATGGCTCAAGCTCTGCCCATATAAGATGGAGAACTTAATTTATAAATGTTTTGTGTGTTCTGACTGTGATCAGTGGTTCCCCCACCTCTCTCCATCTGCTAATCCCTGAGATAGAGCAGTGTTGAAATTAAGTCAATTAATAACCTTGTAGTGGTTCAAGTATTCAAATGAAAGGAAGAGTTGCATGTCTTTCACTTTAAATGAAAAACTAAAAATGACTAAGCTTAGTGAGGAAGGCATATTGAAAGCTAACAAAGGCCAAAAACTAGATCTCTTGTGCCAAACAATTTGTCAAGTTGTGAATGCAAAAGAAAAAGTTCTTGAAGGAAATTAAAAATGCTGTGACAATGAGACAGTGAGATAGTCTTATTGCTGATATGGAGAAGGTTTTAGTGGTCTGGATAGATCAAACCAGCAACAACATTAATTTAAACCAAAGCCTAATCCCAACCAAGGCTCTAATTTTTCAGTACTGTGAAGGCTGAGAGAGATGAGGTAGTAGTAGAAAAACAAAACTAAAGTTAGCAGAGGATGACTTAGGTTTAAGAAACGAAGCTGTCAAAACATGAAAGTAAAAGGTGAAACAGCAAGTGCTGAGGCAGAAGCTGCTGCAGATTACCCAGATCTATCCACACACACACACACACACACACACGCACACACACGCACACGCACACGCACACGCACACTCACACACACACTGCCTTTATAGCTAAAAAGAAGTTAAAGCTTAGCTTCAAAGGAGAGACTAACTTTCCTGTTAGGAACTAAGGAAGCTGGTGGCTAAGTTAAAGCCAGTATTCATTTACCATTCTAAAAATCTTAGCACTCTTAAAAATTATGCTTTATCTGCTCTGTCTATGTTCTATAAATGGGAGAAAGCCTGAATAACAGCACATCTGTTTACAACATGGTTTGTTGAATATTTTAAGCCAATTCTTTATACCTGCTGCTCAGGAAAAAATCTTCTCAACATATTACTGTTTGTTGACAATGCAGTTGGTCGTCCAAAAGCGCTGACAGAGATGTAGGAGATTTATGTTATTTAAAAAAATATATTTATTTTTGCGTACAAGAGCTGGACTGTAGGCCAGAGGTGGGGGTGGTGGGTTGAGAGGATTCACCAGAGACAGAGTGGGGAGTAGAACAGACAGATTGACTGAAATACACTGCTGAGGGAGGCAGTGGGCAAAACAGTAGAAGTCTGCTACTACATTTGGGTTAGCTCCCTGGACAGTGATCAAACTTGTGCTGCAGTAGCTTGATATTGCTGAGACTTAACCCCTTGTGCCACCAGCGAGGTCCAATTTATGTTATTTTTATGGCTCCTAATACAACATCCATTTTGTAGCCCATGGATCAAGGAGTAATTTTAACTTTCAAGTCTTAATTATTTAAGAAATATTTTTTGTAAGGTTATAGCTGCCATAGATAATGTGAATCTTCTGATGAATTGGATAAAGTCCATTGAAATCTTTTTAGAAAGAATTCATCCTTCTGGATGCCACTAACAACATTTGTGATTCGTGTGAGGAGGTCAAAATATATACATTAACTGGATTTTGAAAGGAGTTGATTTCAACCTGCCACCTCTACCAGAATTTACAGTGTCTGTTCTCCTTCAGTCCATGTGTTAGCTCTTTAAAATCAACCTTTCTTCCTGGTTTGGTATTTTTATCTCCAATGGGAAAGAGAAAAGAACAGGCAACTGGTTTGTTGTTTAGGCCTTCATTATACCACTGTAGTTTTTCACATAGGAAGTAGTCATTCTTGTGGTCATTCATTCTTGTGCAGATATTTATTTTCACTATTCTGGGTCCTAAGAATGTGAGTGTGTGTGTACATATATATATACACATATTATCTTAATTAAGTTGTTATATATTTGTTAATATTAGTTTCTGATTATTCTTTGAGTAGATAGTACACATTATCATTCATTGCTGATTAATAACAACATATACAACTCTGGCGCTGAGTAACCTGCTTTAGGTGTCTTGTATAATGTGTTCTTTTTTTATTTAATTTATATCCTTTACATTACTGTGTATCCCCGTGGGTTTCCCACCACCAGTTCACCCGTGAACCATTTCCCCCTCCCCTGAGGAATGTCTCTTATTTGTGGTTGCCTGCTAGTTTTGCTTTTGTTGTGTTTTGTGTGCTGTCTTCTCCTTCTGATTTCTCTCTTGGCTCTTATAGTCCTCCTATAAGTGATACCATTCGATATTTTTCTTTTTCCTTCTGGCTTATTTCACTGAGCATGATCCCTTCTGGCTCCATTTATGTTACTGAGAATTGTGTTAATTTATCATTTTTGATTGCTGCATAGTACTCCATCGTATACATGTACCACATTTCCTGATCCAGTCATCAATTTTGGGGCATTTGGGTTGTTTCCATGTTTTAGCTATTGTAAATAGTGCTGCAATAAACATAGGTGTGTGTGTGACCTTTTGGGTTAATGTTTTTGTGTCCTTTGGGTATGTTCCTAGGAGTGGAATTACTGGGTCATATGGAAGCTCCATTTTTGGTTGTTTGAGAAACTGCCATACAGCTTTCCATAGAGGTTGGACCAGTTTGCAGTCCCACCAACAGTGTAGCAACATTCCTTTTTCTCCACATCCTTGCCAACATTTGTTATTTTCTGTTCGATTCCATTGGTCTGTGTGTCTATTTTTGTTCCAGTGCCATGCAGTTTTAATTGTTATGGCTTTGTAGTATAGTTTGAAGTCTGGGAGGGTGATACTTCCATTCTCCTCCTTTTTGGTGAGGAGGGATTTGACTATTCACGGTTTTTTGTGGTTCCATATGAACTTCATTAGTATTCTATCTCTTTGAGAATGTCATTGGAATTTTTTTTTGGAATAGCGTTGAATCTGTAAGTTGTTTTTGGTAGTATGGCCATTTCGATAATATTAATTCTTCCAATCCATGAGCAGGGTATGTCTTTCCACTTCTTTGTGTCTTCCTCTATTTCTTTTAATAGTGTTTTATAGTTTTCTTTGTATAGGTCCTTTATCTCTTTTGTTAGGTTTATTGCCAGGTATTTGGGGTTTTTTTGTTTGTTTGTTTTGATTGTAAAAGGGGTGGGTTTCTTGATTTCCTCTTCTACAGACTGGTTGTTTGCATATAGGAAAGCTACTGATTTTTGCATGTTGCTTTTGTATTCTGCTACCTCACTAAATTGATTGATTATTTTGATTAGATTTTTTGTAATGTGTTTCATTTTAAAGGGACTTTTAATTTAGGTCTTAACTATAACTGTATAAAGTGGCAGGTTTTCAACAGACATCAGATTAGTGATTTTAAAGTAGAATAAAATTGAGTAAATTACTTCTCAACTACAATATTAGTTTATTTCTAGGAGAATATGTGATGTCATAGAATTAAGCCTACTTAGTCACAGAGGGGAGTCTTAAGTCATATAGGGATATTACACTGAGTGTCCAAGCTCTGTAATTCTTATGGGGTGGAAAATAAAAGAATATACAGTTTGGTTTTGGGTTTTTTTTTTTTTTTTTGGCTGTTGTTGTTTGGTATCAATTCAGCTTTATTTCTGGCAGGCACCACAAATTATAATTTACTTCATGACATTTTAATCTTTTATTCCTGTCATCAGTAATTATATGTACTTAAAAGTCAATAAAGTACTTGAACAGGCTTAAGTTGGTAACAGAGGGACAGAAAAGTATTAACTTTTGAATAGATTTTTTAAAATTAGTTTGAATCTCTTTGTTCCTCACAATCTGTATTTTCATCTACAAACTCCTATTTGACATTTGCCACTTTTTGAAATTAGTTGGAATGTCTTCCTCCTTTTATTTTTTTCAATTTTTAAAAACAAAACAAAACACCCACTACTGTCCATTATCCCCCCTCCACTCACTCCCCCACCAACCTTTTCACCTCTGGTGACTTCGTTTTGATTTTTAATAGCCACTAGTTTATTTTGTTTTGTTCATTTGTCTGCTTACTCTTACATTGAACATGGAGGTGAAATCATCCAATACTTAACTTTTTCTTTCTAATTTTCACTGCACATAATCCCTTTGAGTTCCTTCCATTTTGTGGCAAATGGCAAAATTTCATCATTTTTTAGAATAAAATAGTTTTCCCTGTGTATATACACCACATCTTCATCCAGCCCATTATCAGTGGGGCACTTCAGTTGCTTCATCTCTTAGTTATTATAAATAATGCAGCAATAAACGTTCTGACACATATAAATTCTTGGAGTTTATAATTTCATATTCGTCAAGTAGATACCCAGAAGTGGGATTACTGGATCATATTAGTTCTACCACTTTCCAAAATGGCTATACCAGTGTACCATTTACATTCTTACCAACAGTTTATAAGTTTTCCTCTTGGTCTATATTCTCATCAACGTTTGTTGTTGGCAGTCTTTTTGATGTAAGCCATTCTCACAGGCATGAGGTGATACCTCCTGTGGTTTTGATTTGTATTTCCTTAATAAGATGTGATGATAAGCATATTTACATATGTCTGCTGGCCATCTGTATAGTCTCTTTGGAAAAGTGTCTCTTCAGGTCTTCTGCCCACTTTGTAACTGGATTGCTTTTTATTATTAAATTGGATAAGGTCTTTATATTCATCAGATATAAACCCTTGTCAGATGTATGATGTGCAAATACCTTCTCCCATTCAGTAGGCTATCTTTTTGTTTTGCTAATATTTTTCTTCATTGTGCAGAATTTTAAAATTTGATGTGGTTCTGGTCATTTGGGTTTTCTTTCATTTCCCCTGCTGTTGAGGTAGAGTTCCAGAGGGCATTTTTGCCATTAGTGTTATAGAAAATATCACCTATATTTTCTTCTAAATATTTAATGGTTTTGTGTCTTATATTCAAGTCTTGAATCTATTTTGAATTTATTTTTGTGTATGGAGTTAGTGATCCAGTTTCATTCTTTTGCACGTTGCTGTCTACTTTTCCCAACATAATCTGTTGAAGAGATTTTCCTTTCTCCATTGTGTAGTCATGGCTCATTTGTCATAAATTACGTATTGATATGTATGTAGATTTATTTCTCAGCTCTTAGTCCTCCCTTGTTATCTCATCATCTAATGTATTCAAAATTGTTATTTTTTAAAAATGATGAAATTGTATTAATTTTTATTTGCTGTCATTTTTAAATTCTAGACTCATAAGTGCATACTAAAAAGAGTTATTAATCACATACATTCTTTTGTTTTTCAAGTCGCTGCCCCAAAATATGGTGTCTCGTCTTTGTGAATCTAAAAAGGTTTGTGCAGCAGCCGACATGAAACTTCAGGTAGGTATGTACCTTTGTTCTCAAGTTTTCCAGAGTAATCACTCAAAATGAATATCCAACTTTAAATTCTTGCCAGTGTTACACATTTATTATAATAATTATGTTTCTCAAACACCTTTCATCTGAGTTCAAAGAACTAGACCAAAATTGACTCATTCAGTCTTCACACTGCCCTTATGAAATAGATGCTAAATGTTGTTACTTTTCATTTTCAATCAGGATAATCAAAGCTTAGAAAAGTTACATGATTCTTCAAAATCATACCTTTCAGCAAGCAAGTTAATATATCTTTATTTATTTTGTATCTTTTTAAAAAATTGTGGTTTTACATAGGTAGCGTTTTACATAGGACTTTGGCTTCAGGGGTATCTTTAGGGACTCACTTCAGTGGCAGGCAAACAAAAGCAAAAATAAACAACTGGAACTCTATAAAATTAAAAGCTTCTGCACAGTGAAAGAAGCTAATATAACTAAAAGATATCCTACCAAGTGGGAGAGGATATTTGTACATCATGCTTCCACATCTTGGCTTTTGTAAATAGCGCTGCAGTGAGCATAGGAAGAGTTCATCTATCCCTTAGAATTAGTGTTTTTATATTCTTCAGATAGATACTAGGAGTGGAATTACTGGTAGAGCTGCTTTTTTTTTTTTTTTAACTTACTGAGGAACCTTCATACTGTTTTCCATAGGGGCTGGATCAATTCACATTCCCACGAACAGTATACAAGAGGTTCCTTTTTACCCACACCTTCCCCAACACTGGTTGTTTCTGGTCTTTTTGAATGGGCCATTCTCACAGGTGTGAGTTGATCTATTACTGTGGTTTTGATTTGCCAATTTCCCTGATGATTAAATTTTAGTGTGTGCCTGTGGCCATCTGTATGTCTTCTTTGAAAAAGTGTCTGTGTAGATGTGTCCGATTTTTTGATTGGGATGTTTGCTTTTTGGTGTTGAGTTGCATGAATTCTTTATTTATCTTGGGTATTAACCCCTTGTCACATGTGTGATGTGCAAATATCTCCTCCCACTTGGTAGGATATCTTTTGTTTTAATAGTTTCTTTCAATGTGCAGAAGCTTTTAGTTCAATAGAGTTCCAGTTGTTTATTTTTGCTTTTGTTTGCCTGCATTGAAGTCAAGTTCCCTATGTCATGGAGTTTTTTGCCTGTTTGTTTCTATGGTTTTAGGTCTTATAGTCAAGTCTTCAATCTGCATGGAATTAATTTCCTTGTATGCCATGAGATAGGTTTAGGTTTGTTTGTTTGTTTGTTTGTTTTGGCAAGTGGCTGACCAGTTTTTCCAACACTATTTGTTGAAGAAGCTCCTTTTTTTGTTGTATGCTTTTGGCTCTTTTGCTGTCAATTAACTGTCCCTCGATATGTGGGTTTGTTTCTGAAGCCTTACCTTTAAAAAGCCTGTGTTGTGACATTCATTTTGAACAGTTGTTCCAATGAATATTTTTTAATGGAAAACCTGTCATCCATCTTTTTTTCTTTCTATCATCATCAGAAGAAAAACTGAGAGACGGTGTGTATGAGGGACGAAGAGAGAATATGTGAGGGAAGGAACATAACTCATGGGGTTAGGATGGGTGAAAGATGGGTGAAAGGGAAAGAGGGAAGGAAATTCCTGCCCAAAGAGTTGCTTGTGCCAGCTTTCACATTATACGTTAGTCCCCTTGCACAATGGAGAATAATGAATGGAAAGGAAATTATTTCAGATTTCTAAGGAACTGTAAACTGTGTTTTTAAATTAAAAAAATTATAATGCATTGTGTTAAAAATAGGCTCCTTTGTTTCTATGGCTTTAAAGCTCTTGGTGTCTGTCATACATGATTCCCTGGGTGGGCAAATAGGCTCATATCTTTAGAATTGTTTGGTTTATCAACCATTTCATCAATGATATGAAATAAATCCACTTTAATTAATTATGTTCTGTTTGTATAATTAAATTAAGTTATTCTGTTTGTATAATTAAATTATTTCACGTGAAAGGCATAATTGAATGGATAAAAACTCTTGAATTCTGATTTGTTTATAGGTTGGGGTAAAAAAACACCTCAGTTGAGGTTAGTTTTTAAGAGATTCAGTTCTTAATAATAAAAATAATTTATTCTGTTATAAATAGACAAGACACAGATCGGTAATTTTGGCTTCTCTGATTATCTTTATGCATTGTTACTCATTACAGACTATAGAATTGAAAGAAGTATATTTAGCTATATGTTTAGATTACCAGTTAGAGTAAAGCAAGTTTATATTTAGGAAATCTCTGCATTTGCTAGGGAAGGTTTAAATTTGACTTTATAATTTAGAACCATAATTCCATATCCTATGAAGCCAGAAGCTAAAAGTCATTTAAATATTTTCTTTCATCCAAAATAATCCTCAGTTCTTTCAAGTCAACAGCTGCACATTCTCTATGTATCAGAAACAATTGCATGTGAGAAGTTGCTGTAAAATAAAGTATTTTCTACTTTCTTCCTTCAGGTGAACTTTAAACAGTGTTAATTTTCTAGTGAGTTGTGATAGTGGGAAAGCATTCCTTTGTATTTTCTATGTGAAGTTTAGTTTACAGAGCTTTTAGAGTAGATTTCATGTTTAATTTTTTTCCCCAAATGCTTTACTCTCGTGTTAAGTTTCACTGGCTTGTATCCTCTGTTCAGAGGTGAGTGGTTCTTCTCTCTTGGTCACCTCCTGAAGCCAGCATTACCCCTGCACAGCAGCTGCCTACTCTGATCCTCCTGACACCAGATGTGGGGCCTGAGTTGGCCCCAGCCCTAGACTCCAACAGCCGCACCAGAATTCTCTGTTACATCTGTATTTTTAAAGCACTAAGTTGCTATTGCTTTCTCCACCTCACCCGGCCTTTTTAGTGTGTTTTCACTTCTCATCACAAACCTAAAATTCTGACCATTTCATTTCTCTCATTTAAGATGTGTCAAGATTCCAGAAAAAAATAAGTAGAATATGTTAGATTTAGGCAGGTCACAAATTACCACTTTTTTTCTTTTTTTTTTTTTTAAAGATTTATTTTTTATTTTATACATACAAGCTGGGGTACAGGCCAGAGGCGTGGGGCAGCGAGAAGGGTTCCCCAGAGACAGAGCGGGTAGCAGCACAGGCAGATCAGAAATACACTGTTGAGGGGAGCAGCGGGCGAGGCAGGAGAGGTCCGCCACACCATGCAGGATTCTCCCCGGCTGGGCGTCGAACTCGCGTCGCCGCCGCCGACAGCTCCACAGTGCAGCGCTCAACCGCTGCGCCACCGGGGAGGCCCTAAGCAGGTCACAAATTATAACTTTAGTTTTTCATATTTTCAGTAGTGTGTGTATGTGTACCTATTTAGGTAATCAAATAATGTCAATTTATTCGATGTTATCTCATTGATGAGGGAAAAAAAAGATTGATTTTTGGCTAGTGTGGTGTTTATACATTCTCTCCTTGTCTGTGGGTTTTCTCCAGGAACGAGCTTCCTTCTACATCCTAAAGATGTGTACATTAGGCTAATTGATATGTCTTGATTGTCTCAGTCTCAGTGAGTGTGGTTGTGAGTGTGCCCTGTGAGGGAGGGTGTCTTGTCTGGGGTTGGTCTCCTACCTTAAACCACTGGGATAGGTTCTGACCACCTGTGAACCTGAATAAGTGAGTTGGAAAATGAATGAACAAATGAACAAATGATTGCTTACAAACGTTATGGGTCTTATTTAGAATTTTGGTGATGCTTTTGTGATCAGAAATATGCCATTGTTTATGTCTTTTAACCCTGGTTTTGTTATACATTGTTTCATTTAAGTCTCAGTTTCCGAGAAGGTATCAAGAACCAGTGTTGTTAGGACTTACTGGTGTGTGTGTGTGTGTGTGTGTGTGTGTGTGTGTGTGTGCATGCATGCACAAATTCCTGTTTCATAGTCATAAATTTAATGTTACATTGTATATAACATTGTATGTTTTCATCATTAACATGGTCTTTTAAATGTGGTAACAAAATATTTCTCAAGTGTGTACATTTATGTTTGTGAATGTTTTCAACCAAGACTTATGGTTATTATTCTGGTACACTTATAACATCTTTGATGGACTGCATCTTAGATATAAAAATGGACTACCAAAACTAAACATGTGTTTTCATCTGTCTAGGTCTTTTATGCCATTCTTGATCAAATCTACCATGGGAAGCATCCCCTGAGGAGGTCAACCACAGACATTCTCAAGGAAACACAGGAGAAATTTTATGGCTTACCATATGTTCCAAATACTGTGAGTCTATCATTTTGATTCTGTTGTATGTCACTGAACGGTTCTGCTAGTATATCTGTTGATGTGAGTAGGTTATGATCACCTTCCCCCTTGCAAGGAACTTGAAATCCTTACATGCATATTGAGGTTTCACAGGGATAAATGCTAGAAATTATGTGACTCATTTCGTATCTTCAGCCTTCCATTTAAGCTTGCTTATTTTCTTCTGCTAGCAGTGTTTTTCTAGATTCCTGGTAAATGGGAGAAAAACAGTCTTTGGAGTTAGTCTTAATTCTTTTTCATTATTTTTCCATGGTTAGCAATAGAAGATGATTGTGATTATCAGTTCCTAGTCATTTTTGCTCTAAAGGGAATTAGTAATTATTGCTCCTTGTTTGTGTTGGGAAGTTTTCTAGATACTTTATCTTATTTAGTGAGCTGTCAGCAGGGACAGCAGAAATACTGTTACCATTTATTTTCTTCAGTAACCCAAAGGTGGTCCCTAACTTACTGTGGCTGGTCTTAATGATATTTTGACTTTATGATAGTGTGGAAGTAATATGCATTTATTAAAAACCGTACCTTGAATGTCGACATTCACCCTTTTCCTAGGCTAACAATGTGTAGTATGATCCTATTTTGTGATACAGGGCTGTGGTAGCTAGCAGAACTCCTAGTCAGCCATTTAATCATGAAGGGAAACAACTCATACCTTGAATTTTATAATTTGTCAGTGTGTTGTGAACACACTTAAGGTGGGCTAGGCTAAGCTGTGATGTTTCATACATTAGATACATTAAGCGAATTTTTGACCTAAGATATTTTCAATTTATGATGGGTTTTTTGAGACATAATCCTTTCATTTGCTGAAGAAAATCTATAGTAGGTGTCAGACTCTTCTGTAATTGTTTTTTAAAAAAAATCTATGTCTCAAAACAACCTTATAAATTATAATATCCTTGTAGTTGGGACTCGTGTTGAGGTCATATATAGTATATGTCTTTTCTAAGATCATTAGGCAGTGATTGTGTTGGGCTTAACAATCAAGCTCCAAGTCATGACTTTCTCATTACTCCAAGGGAAGCAAGGTATGGTAAAAAGAGGTTTGGCCAGTGCAACTTACAACATGATTGACTCTTAGATTATTCAGAACTCTTATCAGTAAGTGATAGGAACCCGACTCATTCTAACTTAAGAAGAAAAGGGAATTTATTGATAAGTTGCATGACTGAAAGATACAGTGTTATATCTTGTTTCAGGTAAGTTGGATCTAGTTCTTACACAATATTGTTAGAAGTGTTTCTCTTTCTTTCCATTCCTCATCTCCATTTTTCTCTGGCTTCATTTCATCCTCAGGCAGGCTGCCCTGACTAGGTGGTATAGTGGTTACCAGTAGCTCCACGTTTATCTCCTTCTAGTTTAGCCAATCTACAATAGAAAGAAAACTAATTTGAAAGTGTGCTGTAAACTGCTGAATAAATGTCAGGTGGTTTTATTTTTTACAGTGTTGTATACCAGCATATGTTGTGCTGAGAGGTTACATTAATCAGTAAGCTATAATTGTCCACTAGGTCCTTAGATCTTAACACTCAAACATGCATGGGACTAGTTCTTTTTTAAAAGACAAGTAAAGTAACAGTGTGTTTTATCTTCATAAGACTCCCTGTCAGCAGTTTTTGATTATCTTAGAATCTTAATTATCTGTTACAGGTGAATAATGCTAGTCATACTACCTACTTAATTTTGACGTCATATATAATTTATTTTTCCAATGCTTGTAATAATATGCCCTTAATAATGTATTAGTGAAAATTTGTAGTAATAAGAATAATATAACTATTAGTGGACAAAGTCATAGTAACAGTTGCCTAGATTTTAATAACTTTTTCTATTATTGCCTGATTTCACATGCTTTTGTATTTGTGTTTTTTGTGCTTATTTTATTTTCCTCTTTGCTTAGTTTTAGAATATATGTAACTTAAACTCCATGTAGTTACAACATGACCAGTCAGTGGTAAAGTCATAGGATGGTCAAAATTACAAGGGACAGCAAGATACAAATAACCTTTTAAATTTTAGGTCTTAGAATGATTTATTTAGCTGTGGCTCTTTTTAAAAGAGAGCACAAAGGTCCACCATTTAGGTTTCTTCTGTGTCATAATTAAAGATGAAAAAGATTGGGTAACAATGGCAACAAAACTCTGAGCCAACAATCGCTACATTATTTTTAATTTAAAAGAATGATGTTATTACATCTACTATCTTTTCTAATTTCTTATAGATACATTTATTGCTGTAAATTTTCCTCTCAGAACTGCTTTTGCTATGTCACATAAGATTTGATATGTTGTATTCCATTTTCATTTGTTTTGACATAACTTACTTCCTTTTTGATTTCCTCTTTGACTCATTGTTTGTTGAGAATTGTGTTACTTGATTTCCACGTATTATAGATCTCACTTTCCTCTTGTTATTTCTGGTTTCATACCATTGTGATCAGAAAGAGTTGGTTTTAGTCTGTCTTTATCCTAGTATCCTAGTTCCTTTGTAAAATTTAAAGGTTTCTTCCTTCACTGTGATTATCTTTCTATTCATGTTAGTAGCCAAAGCTCTTTGTGTTAATTGTTTTCAGGATCTTTAAAAGAATCATAGTTCTTTTGAAAGAAGAAAAACATTACTTTAAGGTTGTTTATTATTTCTAATGTCTGAGATTTTGTTTAGATTTGCACAAATATTCTATTCTTCCTACTTAGAAACTTCTGCATTCACTACTTAATTTGTCAGTTCATTTATTAAACTGATAAGAAACATTCCTATAAAAATAAAGACCAAGACCAGACTCTTGTTGGAATTCTTCAGTGTAGCATTCACCGGGGTAATAAGACAAACAAAAGAAAAAATATAAACATTGGAAAGGAAGAAACAAAATTAATTACTTGCTGGTGACTGATAGCTGAGAAAATTAATAGAGACTATCGGGCATCCCTGGTGGCACAATGGGTTAAGCACAGCGCAGTGTAGCGCAGCTGTCTGCAGCTGCAGTGCGAGTTCGATGCCCGGCCTGGGGATTCCCACATGGCACCTGCATCGCCTGCTGCATCGCCTGCTGCTCCCCTAAGCAGTATATTTCCCTCGATCTGCCTGTTCTGCTCCCCACTCTATCTCTAGTGAACCCTCTCACCGCCCCACACCTCTGGCCTGCACTCCAGCTTTATGCAAAAATAAATAAATCTTAAAAAAGAAATAGAGACTACCAATTTTTCTGGATAAACAGTGTGTAAAACTTTTTTTTTTAAATTTATTTATCCATACAAGCTGGGGTACAGACCAGAGGTGTGGGGCGGCGAGAGGGTTCACCAGAGACAGAGCGAGGAGCAGAACAGACAGATCAGAAATACACTGCTGAGGGGAGCAGCGGGTGAGGCAGGAGAGGTCTGCCGCACCATGTGGGATTCTCCCCGGCCCGGCTTCGAACTGGCATTGCCGCTGCCGACAGCTCCACAGCTCAGCGCTTAACCGCTGCGCCACCAGGGAGGCCCCAACAATGTGTAAAACTTGATTCCATTTCTCTTTATTAGCAACACACTGGAAAAAACTGAAGGTATTTTTATGGCAAATAAAATTATGACGTAGCTATTAAATGGATAAAAAAATCAGTGTAGTCTCTTTATTTTCAAAATCTTAAGTAAATGAACTAAAGCATTAATATAAACAGTGAGATTTACTATGATCAAATTTTCTCCAACTGTGTATATTTAATGTAATATAATTCTATCGGTCTGTTTATGAGAACCTAATAAACTGATCTACTAGTTTTTTATGCAAGAACAGTAGCCCAAGAATAACCAGGGTAATTTTGAAGAATAGCAGCAAATTGGTATCATCATTGTCCAATTAGGATTAGTATTCAAATGAAGCTATAGGAATTTAGTCATTATAACAGTGTTGTGGGGGTATACAAATAGAACAGTGGAAAAGAACCAAGATCCAAAAGACAGGCTCAGTACATTTATGGACTTTTAAGCTGGGTGGCACTGTAGATCTGTGGGCAAAAAAGCCACTCTTTTAAAAATGATGCTGTAGTGATTGATTATCTGTGTGGGAAAGACAAAATTTGAATATCTGTCTCATAGGTACATAAGAATAAAGTGTGTTAAAGACCTCAATGTAAGGAGTAAAGCTCTAACTTTTTAGGAAACAGTGCAAAAGAATTTCTGATAGTCCCTTTGAATATTTACTCAAACTATATTATACTGTACATATGATTCTAAGAAAGCATTAATTATAAAGCAACAATGACATATCCAACTGTGTTAAAATATGAGTCTTTTGTTTATCAAAAAAGAAATACGTAAAAATTAGTGAAAAGAAAATCTGCAGACTGGAGGTTGATATTTTCAACACAAATAATAGGAAAGTATTTATTCCTCTACTTTTGTCATGGTTAAAAAAAAATATAGCATAAAATGTTCCATCTTGGAATATAAATATATTATAGTACTTTGAATGTCTAAAGACATGGACATGCAATAAGCTATATAAATGATTTCCATGTTAATTAGGGAGTACTAGCTAAATCTACATTAGGATGCCATTTACTCTCACCAGTGGCAAATAAACAGTAGATAGTGTACACTGTTGATATCAGTGTTGCCTTATAGGCACTCTTACATGTGTAGGTAGGAGTACACATTTGGTGTGACCTCATTGGAGAACAATTGGGTTGTATCTATTAAAGTTAAAAATGGTTGTATCCTATCACCCAGCAATTCACCTTGTTAGTGTGTTGTCTTATGTACTAAGTATTAAGAAAGCAAGTTTTATAACAGCATTGTTTGTAGATGGTGAAAGAAGGGGGAGGTAGGATTCTGGAATACTATTCAGCAATGGAAATTGAGGCACACAGAGATGAACTTAGCTAAAGGCATAATGTAAAGCAAAAAAAAAAAGAGTTTCAGAAGAATTCAATTAAGTTTTATAATAAAATCTAATGTCATGCGAAACTAGGTGCTATCATGGATATATGCCTATGTAGTAAAACTAGAATAAGTAAATAATAAACACAGAATTCAGATAGTGCTTACCTCTGGAACAAGAAATGGGATTACAGACATCTTAGAAACACTTTATTTCTTAAACTGATTGGTATATATATCGTTGATAATTTTGTCATTCTTTCCACCTTATAATAGAAATACATCATTGGTATGTAAAAAATATTTCTACATGTAAAAGATTATTTATTCTAGTTGCAACATATGAATGAATTTAGGGGTCCAAACTGAGAAGTTATTCAGACACCTGGAAAAGCTGACTGTGGCTAGAACTTAGGATATTGAGTGAAGAAGTGAAAGGAATGACTGAAATGAATTTGAAAACAGTGTGGTGGAAGAGTGAGTAAGGCGAGGTAATGGACTGGATGGGGAGATCAGAATGATGAGTGAGAAGTAAGGATCAAGAATGACCAAAAGCCTTTGTCACATTTGGTATCAAATAGAAGATGACTTTATTCCCTGAAGACCAAAAGACTGAGAGTTTTTGACTCTTTGAAACCTATTTCCAGAAAGTTTTTCTCTCAAATGAATAATGTAATTCCCTCAAATTAAATAATGACAAGAGGGAAATATAATTTAAACTCATTTAAACAACATATTGTAGAATATTCACAGTTTTATTGCGTCTGCACAAATTGTATATATGTAATTGTCAGAACTTTTAGACAATGGTTGTATATGTGATATTTGTCTGTATAGCACTTCTCTAAGCGAATTAGTAACTCATCTTGGGAATAAAGTGTCCATTCAGATTTGTTTGAGAAAACTAAAATAAGAGAATTACTTTAAAGAAAGCAATTACTGGGATTGAATGATACATTGATATCTAACTATTATTCTTGTTAGAACAAACACCCACAAAAAGTAAAAAGATATTTATTGTGTATAATACTATTCATTTTATATTTAGGCTTTATTTTACTTGTAGAGATAAATTAATATTATAGTATGATAGTGTTACACTAATTAAAAGTGGCACATCAATTACTCCTATTTTCCTGAGTTTGGAGAGGTATGGATTTATATGATCAGCACATGTTGCTTATCTGTTCATCTCTTTGAGTGTGTGTGGGCTGCAGATTTATTGGGAATGATACCTGGTTGACTGGAACCTACTCAAGGTGCACCATTTCAAAGAGACTGCTGCTACTGGAGACTGATTTCTACTGAGACTGATTTCTATTCTTTGTAATTACACAAAATGATATATATATTGCAAATTAAATATAATTTTCTTCCTGTAGCATACTCTCTTATTAGAACAAGCAAAGAGCTAACAAGTGTGATAAATTGTCAGATACATCGGAGCAAATATGCTTTTTTTTTTAGCATAAAGCATAAAAATTATTTCTAAACCCCATTTTATATTTTTGTATATTAGCTCAGTTACATTATATTATTATTGAATACACTTATAGTTTTGTTTATAATATATATTTTAATATGTAATTTATTTGTCAAGTGTCTAGTTGATAGAGATTTAGTGAGTGAAACATATAAAATTTATGCCTTAATGGAGCCTATATTAGAAATGACTTTGGGGGGGTATATATTCAAAATTATCATTACATCTGTCTGTGGTCAAACATTTCATCACTAAACAAAATATTCTTTGAGCCTCTCAAATTGTTTTGAGTTGCAAGCACATGGACCAAACTTATAAAAACTTATGGAAACATTCTGATACATTATATAGCCAATACAGAGGATATATTGTGACTCTAGTTTCTAATTTCCAGAAGGAGTCTTCTTACCTGAAATATTCATGAGGAAAAAAGGTGCCTTCGTGTTCTCAGTAAACTCCTGAATTCTTTGTCATCCGTGCTGCATCTGCAGATTAGACTCTGGGAGCTCAGCACAATAATAAAATATGGCAAGAGAAAAGAGTGATTTAGAGGGTCGGGGATGCTATCAGACAGACCTGGGGACTGAGTGTTTGATGGGTTGGGAGGCAGTGATAAAAGAATGAGTGGGGAATGATACCATGGTTGGAACAGGCCATTTGTGGGGATGGTATGGCATTTACTACATGGAATTTAGGAGGGATTGCTGCTTTACAGGGTGTGGGTGGAAAGCCTTGTGAGTCAAAATCTAATGTGACACCAGCATGTCCAAGTGGAGATGCCTGTCGGCCACTATCTATGAGTCTGAAGCCTAGAAAATAGGTCAAAGCTGGAACTCTAAGGATTAGGAAATTATCAGCATAGAGAGAGAGTGCACAATAAGCCCTGGTTGTGGACAACATCGAACAGGCAGAAGTTGCTAGCTAAGAGGAAGAGAAATCTAGGAGATCAAGAGGAATATTTAAGCAGTGGTCACACACTATCACCAACTTTTTTCCAAGTACCAGCAAAAACCCAAAATCTTAAATGTATTGGTGGCTTTTCCTCTGCTACTAGTGCAACTGTAACATCTCTTTTCTGCTATTTTAGGGTTACAATAAACTGTATGGTAGTTTGGAACATCATTTATAGAACATTTATTTTGGATGTGTGAGTTCCCAAGTAACAGACTAGCAAGTGAGCTTTTAGCATAAAATTTATGTGTAATTTGAGGACTTCCCATTTAGAAATTGCTTGATTTTGAGAGCAGATTCTTAAGCTGACATTGCTTTTGTTGTGATTATATGTGCAAGGGAAAGTAACCTCTAATTTACCAGTTGGGAGATGGAGTGTAACCAGTGGTAACCCCAACTGTTTATATAGTGTGCTCATCCCAGATTGACTTTCAAACATACTTCCTAACCCTGTGGAAGGGTGGGAATAAGGAGATGAAATCAGTATCAGAGAGATTTTGAGAGTAGTCTTAACCATATATACTGTATGAAGGTTGGTTTTTTTTTTTCATACAGCCCCAAAAAGAAGAAAAATAAAACCACCAACCATGAGAAGGTGGCATTGCTATACACAACTTGGATGTTAAGATATTATTATTGCTAGAATTTACTTTCTTTCCTGTTTACCTGATAGTCAACTTTGAAGAATCTTTCTTTAAAATATATAGATGAATATACATCTGTAGAATCCATGTAGATGATTGACATTTGTGCATTCAAGCAGATTAAATTTGTATTTTTAGTTTTCACATTTCAAAGCTTTACATCGATTTAACAATTTCAGTTCAATGTTAACATAAGATTGTATCACAGCGTATTAACCTTCTAGCATCAGTGTTAATGATTTTATTTTAAAGCTTTAATCTTAATTGCTAAAAAATGAAGATAAGAAATAAGGTCTATTAAATACTTTCTACTATCTTTATTAAAATGGCAATCAGATTTTTCCAATTAGTCATCTTTAAAGTATTATACTGATAAGATCACATAGTCTTGATGTAGAAATCTGAGATCTGCTTTTGACCTTTGCTAGTCTTACCACATATTTGTTCAGATGTTAGTTTAAAGAATGGCATAAAAGACCTTTTTTATGTGTAAAAAAATGCCAACACTAGAACTAGAGTGGTTAAAAATTCCATCATTCTTTCTCCAGAGAATTCAGCTTAAATTTTTTGGTAAAAATCTTCATTCCTTCTATTTCATTTTCTTTCCCTGGGGAAGAAGTTACTTTTACTTGTATTCTTGTGCCCTAGCTCTTTGGAAAAGAGCCATAGTTCTTTGTATGGAAAAACTCTTCCGTGAATGAAGGTACTAGTAGCCCAGGTTGTACTAGTTTGGAATATTTGATGTTGTTGCTAAGCAAATGTTAGGTTAAACAAAACAATATTTATTTTTTTCTTTATCTTATATGCAAAGACCATATGGTGCATATCTAAAAACACCTAAGTGGTTAATTGCATGTTAAATTCCTTTCCTCTTTGGCTACATAAACAACTGAGAAAATATTTACCTTCTCTGTCATGCTGGATTTATTTATGACTTTGTAACTAAAACACAGAAGTGTTATAAATTGAAACTTTAATCTCACGATTGACTCATTTTCTAAAAATTTATATGGTTTCAGTTTGTGGGACAGCTGCAACTCTAGATTTTCACTGATTTAGAACATGAGGAAATTATATGACTACCCAAGTTGTTTTTATAATATAGTCCTTTAAGCCAAGTACCCAACTTTCATTTTTGTCTCGGTTATTTTGAACAGTGCTGCACAATTTTTTTTTATTGGTTTGCATATTCACATAGAAATGAAAGTCCAGGATATTAGAAGTTATTTCTTTTCTCAGTAGATTTTATATTTTAAATAATACTCTTGTGTCTTTTAGATTTTAGACTACTACATTTTAGGAAGTTTTTTCTCTAGTGATTCTGTAAAGGTAAAATGTGTTCTCATGTGATCTGTGAGCAGACACAGGAACCTCACTTTATTCATGAGTTGACTGTATCCAGAGAGTCTTGTCATAATTTCTTTTTACTTTTATGCCTTAGGACCAGTGGGGACTACAAGGGCAACATTAACAACAAAAGGAAGCCTCTGCTTGGGTGATATTACTTTAAAAATTTAATTATATTTTAAGCCGTTGATACATGCACAAGACTAAAAAATCATAAGGTGTGTAAACATTTGCATTGTAAAATCCCCCTCCTACTCCAGTCTTCTTGGCCCTCTGCCCCTTTGCCTGTAATCACCCTGGGTTTCTCACACACTGACGAAGATAGAATTGAAGATAGAATTACTTCTGTTACACATAAAGATGCATTGAATCTGCAGTTCTCAGTAACTTTCTTCCCTTGCTTTTCTTCCTGCCTTTTTTTCCCAGATAAGCTACCTCTATACTAACTAATTTCAGTTCTTACCTATGAGTATACCCTTGTGTACATTTGCTCCCTGAGATCCGCACAGGGATCAGCGAGATCTTTTCTAAATACATCTCTGTCTCTTGACACTCCACCAAACTTTAAAACCCTCAACAGCATCCATTTAGCTCTTAAGCTAAAGGCCAAAGACCTTGGCTGCCCTTAAGTTCTCTCTGCTCTGATTCTCCAGCTTCATCTAACTAAACACACCCTGCTTCCTTTCGCACCAAGTTCTTTGTATTTGTTTTTCTCTGCCTGGAGCACTCTCTCTTTTCTCCTCATTTTAAACTCTGCAGGAAATGTCACTTCTCTGACAGGATCAGCTCCTCTGTTAAAGATTCTCACAGCCCTGGACTCTTCCTATTCATGTTACCATCTTGGTTTATAATTTCTTGATGGCATTTGATTGATTTGTATCTTCCTAATGTATCTTCTGATTTGTTCATGATTTCTTCAGTGCTCTGCGGAGTTACTTGTGCATATTAGGTGCCCAACAAATATTTATTAAATATATTTTTTAAAAATTGTTGTGGTATAATCTGTACAATGTGCAGAAATCCTAATATATAGGGCCAGTTTCACTCAAAGTGTATGGTGGGTGAATGAGGAAAGTTCAAAGACTGTCGTACTGGAGCAACTGGGAGTTGAAGAGAAAGACCTAGAAAAATGAGACATGTTTTCACAATTATTGCAAATTAGAAGTATACTATTTCCTTTATTTGTTTGTTCCTGGTACTCTGAGTAATGACACAGGCTAGGATGCCCATTGAGTTTTGTACTGAAACTAAGAAGTCTTCTAAACTTTGATTTATATTATAGAGACAGAATAGAGGAAGGATTAAATAATTTATATAAGAGGTCACAGAATTATTAGTATACCTATTGTCTGACTTTTGGACTGGAACACTCCCTTATTATGCTAATTGATGGTCATAAAATAAATTTCAAATTGAGTAGACAGTTAAATAGGGGGAAAATGCTGTAAGAAATAATGTATACGGGCAGATCTCTTTCATTTGAAGGATAATAAGTTAAAAAGAAACAGAAAAAATCAGAAATGAAAACAGCAATAATTTGATTACTTGAATTTCTTTAAGAAAACATGAACAAAATCCACAGACAAGCAAACCAGTTTTGGGAAATTACATTTACATCATATGGTATATGTTATTGCTGCGTATGGAGCTCACAGGAGTATAGCAAACATAAGATGAGAATAACAAAATCCCAACACTTCTCACTAGAAAATGGACATGTATATATAATTACATACACCCACATATATATAGAATTCTTTTCCTTTCTCAAGACAAAAATATGCAAGTGGAGTTAATGGTAAAATAATCAGTAAATATTTTATAAAAAGACAGCATACCAGTGCCATTACTTTTATATTTGTTCGTAGGAGGATAAGGTGGTTTGGCAGGAGGAATCAAGAATATGAAGCGCTAACATATCTCTTAAGCAAATAATGTAGCATTTAGAAAGTTATTCTAAAGAAATAAATAGAATGCCAAATAAAACTTTATACCTGATAATCATCACATTTGCAAAGAATTGGAAAGAGCCCAATATTCAAAGAATGGTTAAGCAAACCGTGGTGCACCCATGTGGTTGTCATTAGGCCTGTTCTCTAGCATTCCACTTCTATGTCTGACGTGGAAGAACTGCACTTTCTTGCTCCACGCGGTTAGCTGTAGAGAGGGGACTTGATTGGACCAAAGAAGTAGAGCAGAAGTGATGTCATTGCTGAACTGCAGTAGAAGTACTCTGGGCTGTTGCTTGCATTTCCTTCTGTTTGCCCCAGCAATCAATGACATACCACATGTTCTGACAGGATGGGTTCCTAAGTGATGATTTCAGAAGAGCCCCTTAGCCTGAGAGGAATATGCCATCTTCTCCGGGTCAAATCTTTGCTGCTTTGAAGTCACTGAAACTTTTAGGGTTCATGTCGTTGCCTTGTAATTTAACATATCCTGATCAATACAATCCGTATAATGAAGTAAATATAGCCATTAACATTTACAGGGAGTTCTTAAAATCAATTGACATGGATATTAAATTTTAGGTAACGTAATTCACCTTTTGAAAACACTGCGGAGAACTGTAATATATAAATGAATGTTTATCACGTAGTAATGGTAAGGGCTGCATTCCATTTAAAATTTTTTTATTATATTTCAATTTTTCTGCATGTATTCCTCATAAAATCAGAAGGGCGCACACACAATAACACACACACAAATACACCCTTTCAGTTACTTCCTGTGAAATGGGCGTTAAGTTCTCTGATTAAAGAGGTAAAGACAGTTGAAGTGGCAGTGGTCATACGGGTCCTCTCTATGCACAGCCCCGCTGAGATGAAGCATCAGGACCACGCTCAAATTAGGTCCCAAGTAGAAATTCCGCTTCCCAACAAGTTTAGTTCTAGATAGAACATTCACTTTCCTGGGGGCTAAATACTTTCCCTTTCTTCCTTAAATTGATCTTGGAGGTAAAGATGCTCGTTCTCTTGCTTAAGAAAAGATGCATTCTATAGAGAGGACTTGTGTGTGGTAACCAGTTTTTCTTCAGAAAATCTCAGCAGTTTTTCATTGAAGAGCTTTCCTTATAAAAATTTCCCCCACTTTGTTATTTATCTTTCAACTTTATGATTTTTTAAAATTCAGGTTTTATTTTTGTGGGTTTGTTAAACAGTGGTGTTGGTGCTATTTTTAATTAAATATATCAGATTTTTGTTTCTTGTTATGCTGAAGAGGAACTTACTAGCCTAAGAGTATTTAAATTTTTGCTTATTTTTTTCCTTATACTTTTAAGATTTCATTTGTCACTTTTAAATCTGATTAGACTTATGGTGGGTAAAGATGTTTGGAAGCAGCCTTAGTTTCCCTATTGGTTTTTGAATAATCCACTTTTACCATGATCTGAGAGTGCTTCCTTTGTGATATGCTAAGTTTTCATATACACAAGATTTATTTCTAACATTTGATCTCAGAGGTTCTTGCCCAGGTGAGATGATCATTTGTGGAGTTTTTTTTAATACAGATACCTTTATTCTATTACATTTTATTACTTATTCCTATCACCTGTCATATACTTGCAATGTTTTTCTTAGATGTCCTCATACATGTTATTAAGTATATTCCTGTTTTTACATATATAAAAAATAAATATATATATTCCAGTTTTTACACACACACACACAAACACACACACACATGCACACACGCACTTGAGTATGTATCAACCTCCCTCCCTGTTTCTACCTCTTTTTTTATTGCTATGTAGAAAGTTACTTATTTTATGATTTTGGTCCTCCCTGGTGGCACAACGGGTTAGTGCAGTGCTGTGGAGCTGTTGGTGGCTGGGGTGCAAGTTTGATGCCCGGCAAGGGAGATTCCCACATGGCGGGTCAAACCTCTCCTGCCTTGCCCGCTGCTCCCCTCAGCAGTGTATTTCGGTCTATCTGCATGTTCTGCTTCCCACTTTGTCTCTGGTGAACCCTCTCATCCCCTCACACCTCTGGCCTGCACCCCAGCTTGTATGCAAAAAAAAAAAAGTTACTTAGTTTGGGTAATTTTGTGGTTGACATTCTTAGTTAAAATTTACTATTATTGTATTCACTGTATTTTAGGGGTTTTATCAATACACCTATATAAATGTATATATCATATATCTTTTGACATATATGAACAATATTTTTGTTGCCCCTTGCCAATATTTATATTTTTGTCTTTGGCTAGTTTGGTGACTTTACCTTTCAAAATAATGCAAACTAATAATAGAGAAGTTAGGCATCTTTTTTTTTATTTATGGTTTTAGCGAAATGTTTTTGGTTTGACCTGTAATCTGAAGAGAGCTAATATGTGTATCTGAGAAAACAGAACATTTCATGTTAAAGGTCACATGCTCAAATTACAAAGACAGGAGAAAGTTAGATTTGGAAATGGGTTGTATGAAGCTGACATTTTGTGTAGGGTAAAGATATCTCCTCAAGGAGGGTGGAGCTTTATGTGTTAGGTAATATAGGAGTAATGCAGAGTACAGAACTCCAGGATCACAGGAGCTGGATTGTGTCTTCAGCCTCAGGTCTTCTAGAAGATGGTGATGTCTAGCCACTAGAGTTTTCAAGAGAAGCGAATGGACTAATCAGTGTCAGAGACACTTAGCCCAGTGGCTGGCACACAGTAAACATTGGATAAATATTAAGTATTATTATTACTGCCAGCATAATAAATGATTGTTGAAAGGGGGAATTTAAATGATCAAAGTAGTGCATGGTAATTTCATCAATTGCATATAAGATGAGTAAGAGCAGGAAAATAAATTAATACATTAAGAATAGGGGATTCTTTGGGCGCTCAGCATTCTGTTGTCATCACTGGTGATGCCTGCTCCTGGAGAATGGCTGTTTGCTGGGCTGGTTCCATAATAATGCATAGCTCGTTGCGTGAGCGCCATCATGGTGGAGCTGTGCTCTTCTCTTTTTCATAACCATATGTGGTTATTAATGTATTAGAATATTTTATCTTGGTGTCTTTTACATGCCTCAATTTCTAATGTATATATTTAATAATTATAAAAGTGAGCACCGAGCTAGTTGCTTTCTTTAATATACATTATCTTCAGATCCTTAACTTCCTGATGATGCCATCATTCTTTTCACATGTGTATATTTTTCTTTGTCTCAGGGAAGCTTTGAACTACTTGCTGATTTATGGAGAGTGAAAAGTGAATCAAACTTTCTCAGGACATTTAGAAAAACCCAGACGTGAAAACTAAAATCAAACAATATTTGAAATGATTTATACAATTTCAGCAGTAACTTTTTTCCACTTAAGCCAAAGTCCAGTCTAAACAATGCTTTCACAGTGCTCAGTCCTTTAAGTGAAAGCAATGGAAATCTATAAATCAGATGATAGTTTACATTTATTTCATAACCACTTTTTCTAACTTGTTTTCCCTCTTAAAACTTAATATATCCTCTAAAAAGTTGAACCAGTCCTATATTGAATAAAGAAATCCATAATACATGGCCACCGCTTAGTTTTGAAAAGCACAATATTGAAAGAAGGTAGAGTAATACTAGCTACTGCCGTGCTGACTTATTTGAAAGTAGAATGTTTGGCTGTAAACTGGTTTGTCTCAGTAGTGAATGAGTAAGAAGCATCATTGTGATGGCATAATTTCAGGTCAGACTATTGGCACTGATCCTCAGAATCCACAAAAAACACTTTAACTTGAATTATTCTTAATGACTTCTTATTTTGAACATTTAATTAATAGCTAATATTTAAAAACAGTTGCAAAAATAATTCTCTTGTACCCCTCACCCAACTATCTCAATGATATATAACCATAGTTCATTGTCAAGTCCAGGAAACATTGGTATACTGCTATTGACTGAATAATCTGAGTCAGTTTTACTTATTCTAATTACTTATTATGCTTACTTCTCAAATTTATTGTCTTTTTATTTTCCAGAGTGGTGTATCTCAGAATGGTTAGCTAAAACTGGTTCATAAATTTAATCTACAGCTCCTTTTTTGTTGTTGTTTATGTGACAACCAGATTCACAAGCTTTGTGAAGATAGGACCAATAGAAAGTGAATCAGTAGAGACTTGGATATCTTTCTAGAGCCTGAACTCTGTTATGATTTTAACAAAAAAGCAAATATGGTAAAGTGCTAACTTTAGAGACCCAGAGACTTTTGTCTCTTAATACTTTACTTGCCTGATGGGTAAAATCCGGTATGTGCTGTGAGATCACTCATGTTTTATTTTGTTTATTTATTTTATTGCAGTAACATTGGTTTACAGCCCCATAAATTATTCAGGTGAATAGGTTCACAACTCCTCAGAGGTTTACCTTCACACCACACCAAAGCACTGCCACCATGTATCACTGGGTTCCCTTTTCCCTTTATTCCCACCCCCACACCCTGCCCCTGGTAGCCTTGATTCTGCAGTCATATTTCTAGACTTTCTTTTGGTTTAGTTTTGTCAGTTCCTTTGTTTTGTTTCTCTGTATTCCACATGTAAGTGAAATCTTAAGCCTTTTCATCTGCTCTTATGTCCTTGGCTTCTCTCTCTACTTAGAGATTTTCTTATCTTTGCCTTTGAATCATTAACTCATTTGCTTTCAAGCATTTTGAAATTTCCTCCTCACCTAGGCATACAGTGCACAGTGGTTATGCATATAAGCTGAAAAATCACCCTTCTTTCTAAAATTCAGTGCCTACCCATGGCATGCTGGGGACTACAGAAGGGAGCATCCAAGGACACTGCCCTCGTGGCCACATGGTTCGCTGGGGAGACAGACACTAAAGAAAGGGTTTAGATGACAACAGTGTGATAAGTGCCATGTGAATTTCGGTTTGGCAGTGACCAGCTGTATGGCCGTCACCAAGTCCCATGACCTCCATAAATCCTCATCTTTAGCTGGTGACCACGATCACACCTACCTCATAGCACTGTTGCCTGGTCATATGAGAGAAAGTAAGGAAAAGGTTTGCCCTGTGCTGACCTGCAGAGCAGTTGGTCTACCAGCATAATATGTTTGCAATGCAAAGAATACCAAATAAATTCACAAAATACTAAATAAATTCACAAAAAGACAACTGAAAGAGTAGAAAAAATAGACACAAATTGGTATAATTTAGACGTAGTTGACATCTGTAAGTCCACATTTTTTCTATAATGAACTAGTTTCAATAATTAAATTATAAAATGTCAACAAATAGGCAAAAATAATTTACTGTTTAACACACAAATGCATCTATATCTGAATTTCTGAAGTGACAAAACAAAATTAAAATCAGTTATTACTAATTCCTATGGATCGTGGTATACAGGTAATACTGAAGAACCTATTATTTATAAGTAGATTATTCCCTTGTAGTCATATTACTCTATCCCTTAACTTTGTGAAATCTGTTGTATCTGTACAATAACATCTTTATTTAATTGGCTTTTACCTATCAACCTTATAATTTTCTTTGGTTTGAATAACTGCTGCTTTCAAAGCTTCTAATTTGCATGGTGAAAGATCCTTTTAGATCACATTAAAAGTACATCCTATTAACTTTCACTCATGTTGCCTAAGACATACAAAAGTTAGACATGCAGTTAGGAAATATGTCTTATTAAGGGTTATGCTCCCAGTAAGATGAAATTTAGTTAATAAAAATGGTAAACAAACAAACAAAAAACCCCTTCACTTCCAGGAATATATAAAACTGCTTTCCCTGCCCTCTATGTAATGGTTGTGAAGACATTCCAGAAATCTCTTAAGTAATGACATATTCTAAAGTATAGCCCAGGGTTGGCAATAGTATGTCACTGCAAGTCGTGTTACTACTAACTGTATTTTGTACAGGAAAACCGATAGAAATAAAAAATGACTGATCCACTGAAAATACTAGGGTTGCCTGCTTTCTATCAACATGTCATTAATCCTCCTTGATTGTCTCACTGGAAGGATTTCCAAAATTCCTGATGCAACAGCTTTTAGCAGCTTTTTACAAAAAAAAAAAAAAAAATTTGCTGTAGTTGTGGCTGAAAACATCTGGAAAAACTGGCTAGTGCCAAACAGTACATAGTACTACAGTTCAAAAAAATTTAGATAACAAGAATCAACTATTACTTAAAATTTGTGATCTATAAAAATGTAGCACTTAAGTTATCATGTAACTTAAGATTATCATGTAACTTAAGATCTTCTTGTAGCAGTCTTAGCTGGCATTAATTTATAATGTTATAGTGCTAGAACTACATATTGGGTTTCCTTTATCTCCTAACTCCTAAGTTTGAAAGCTCAAGGTATAATCTTGCAAAGGGTCAGCCATGAGCATTGGTTCCTTGAAGATTATAATGAGCTGATGGTTTTATATTATTTTCTTAAGATCTGTAGGTTACTAAGTTAAATCTTATTCCACATAACAATAGCCAGAGCACCCTTTTGAGGTAAGGTGACCTCTGACTTGAAAGGCAATTCAGTCTCCTCCTTACTGGAAGCCAAAGAGCCCGAGAATCACCCATCATAGTCTTTTCTTGTTCCAAGGCATTAGGACAGGATTTATTCTTTTATAAAAGATGCATATAAAATTTACACACCATAAAATTCATCCTCTTGAAGTGTACAGTTCAGTGATTTTGCGTATATCCACAAAGTTGTGTAACCATCATCTAGAACATTTTTATCATCTCCAGAAGAAACTGCTTGCCCATTAGCAATCTCTCTTCCTTTCCTTCTTTCTCCTAGCCCCTGATAATCACTAATCTACTTTCTGTCTCCACAGAGCAACAGAAGAACAGCCTCTCCAGTTTTATTCTAAGTTTTTGAGGCCACAATAAAAACTCATTTGAATGGAATAACATTTTGAAAATATTAAGCAAGTGTGTTTTCATCTTCTGCCTTTGTAAATTATTTTCCTCTTAGCCCTTCTGCTATGACAACCCTAGGTGCTAACCAATTAGATAAACGGGGAGAGGTACAGGGGTGTTCTCTGTGAGGGGGCCAAGTGAGCCTGTGACCAAGGATTTCATTCTGACATCAGGGAGATCCACCACCCCAGAGGGCACCTAGATGAGGCTGAGGCAACAGGCAGGGCAACCAGGCCCTGACAATGCACAGGGGCATGAAGTAGGGGCTCACCAGTACAGCCCTTGGTGGCAAGAGCTAGGGGGAACAGGACGCAGGCGACAGGCAGACCCCTGTTGCCACGAGGACAGATGCAGAGTGCCAAGGAAGAGCAGTGAAACTAAAGGGGGCAAGAACCAACTCGCCCTCCTGATTGTGCCCACTGAGTGAAGTGCTGCCTTTTTAGTTTCAGAAAGAGCCGCCTCAGTATAGTACAGTTTGAACAGGAGATGAAGAAAGCAGGGGAGGAAGCCACACAAATGTCTCCTGGGGAAGAGTCAGGCAGAGAGAAAAGCAAGGACACAGACAAGCAGGAGCTTACCTATGGTGTTTTCCGACCAGTGGGGTGGAGGTGAAATCTGAGAGGTCCAGGTTCCATGAAGAAATTTGAGGATTGTATAGTTTTAGGAATTTGTCCATATCCTCTAGGTTGTTATACTTGTTTCCGTATAGCTGTTTATAGTAATCTCTGATTATTATTTTTATTTTTGCTGTGTCCGTTGTGATTTCTCCTTTTTCATTTATGATCCTATTTATTTGTGTTTTCTCTCGTTTTTTCTTTGTAAGCCTGGCTAGTGGTTTGTCTATTTTGTTTATTTTTTCAAAGAACCAGCTTTTGGTCTCGTTAATCTTCTGGATTGTTTTTTTTTTTTTATTTCCATTTCATTTAGTTCTGCTTTGATTTTTATTATTTCCTTTCTTAAACTGTCTTTTGGGGTTTTTTGTTGTTCATTTTCTAGTTCTTTGAGATGTGAGATTAAATTGTTTCTTTGGGTTGTTTCTTGTTTCTTGATGTGAGCTTGTAATGCTATGTATTTTCCTCTTATTACTCAACATCACTTATAATCAAGGAAATGTAAATCAAACCCACTATGAGATACCACCTCACACCTGAGAGGATGGCACACATTAAAAATACAGGCAACAAATGCTGGAAAGGATGTGGAGAAAAAGGAACTCTTCTACACTGCTCTTGGGATTGTGAACTGGTCCAACCAGTATGGAAAGCTGTATGGCGATTCCTCAAACTGCTAAACGTGGAGCTCCCATACGACCTAGTAATCCCACTTTTGGGAATTTACCCAAAGGACACAAAAACACTAATCCGGAAGGATACATGCACCCGTATGTTCATTGCGGCACTATTCACGATAGCAAAGGTATGGAAGCAACCCAGATGTCCAAAAATAGATGATTGGATCAAGAAGATGTGGTACATATACACAATGGGGTACTATTCAGCATTCAAAGAAGATAAACAAATGCAATTTGCAGCGACATGGATGAAGTTTAGAGGGAATCATACTCAGTGAAATAAGCCAGAAAGAATGAGAAAAATATCGAATGGTTTCACTTATAACAGGACTATAGGGAAACCAAATAGGAGAGAGACACTCAATGGTGGGGGGCGGGGAGGGGAGGATAAGGGCACAAAATGGAATAGAAAAGAATACAAGGGACCATGGAGATGGATCACGGGTGAATTGGTGGTGGGCTACCCAAGGGGAATACAAAATGTAAAAGACATAAATAACAATAAAAATTAAAAAAAAATAAATTTTAAATAAGAAATAAAAAAAGAAATTTGAGGATTCTTGCCTGTTCAGTGCAAGAAGTTGATAAGCCCTATTTGACAGCAAATTGTTAGTTTTGTCCTCCCCCTTTTTGTACTGCAGCTTTATCTTTCAGGAATAGGAATCGTGTTGTCTGCTCCAAGATAAATTGGAGGTGCTGGCTATCAATCTCTCTGCTACTCCCTTGGAGGAATGAAGTAAGGGTTGATAGAGCCTCTGCCCACACAGCTGGATCATATTCCTTCTCCACCCATCTGCTTTCTTTAAACATCTACATGGAGTCCATGGTTATGCACTGGCTCTTGGATTAATTTTTTCTCCATTGAGAAAAGAAAGTTCTGCATTAATTTTTCTTAATGTGTGAGCAGAAAATCCCATCGTCCTCAAAGAAATCAGTTCTTTTCTATATTTACATTCTTGGTTTTTCTCTTATTACATATAGACACTACCTCCTTTGTTAAACTGTTCATGATCATGAAGACAGAAGCAATATCCCTCCTTTTCCCCCTTCTCTTTGACATAAAATTATAAGATATTTAAATATACATTGTCATAATTTGATTTATGTATACATTGTAAGAGGATTCTGATCCACATCTGATCACATTAGTTAAATCATTTATCACCTCCCATATTTACCTTTGTTTGTTCTTAGTGTGAACTTTGAAGTTTCTCATTTCAGCAGATTTCAATTTTATAGTAGTCTTATTGACTATAGTCACTGTGTTACACATTAGATCCTCAGATCTTACTCACATTATAGCAAAGTGTGTACCCTTTTAACAGTCTCTTCCTTTTCCTCTACCCCAGTCCCAGTACTTTTCTACTCCATTTTACTTTTTAGGTTCTACAAATTCTGTAAATGATACCATACTGTATTTGTCTTTCTCTGTCTGGCTTATTTCATTTAGGGTAAGGCTCTCTGGGTCCATTCATTTTGTTGCAGATGACACAATTTACTTATTTTCATTGCTGAGTAATAGTCCATTGAGTATAGTCACCAGCTGTATAAGGAGATTTTCGTCAACAACTGACCACTTAGAATGGTGATCCCTCCATATAGCCTAGGCTATATCATTTAGGTTTTTGTGAAAATGTGACATTGGCACCATGATCAAATTGTCGAGCCATGCATTTATAAGAATCCATCCATTTCATTAGGTGACTGGTAACTGTGTATACAACATTTTCTTTAGCCATTCATCTATTGATGAACACTTAAATTTTTTCCATTAATGACTATTGTAAATAATGCTGTGTTGAGCATTATGGTTCTATGTCTCTTCAAGATAGTGTTTTGTTTCCTTCAGGTAAAAACCCAGAAGTGAAATTAATGGATCATATGGTCATTCTATTTTTAATATTTCAAGGAACCTCCATGCTGTTTGCCATAGTGGTTGTAACAAATTACATTCTCACCAACACCTTTTTCTCCATATCTTGTTAGTAGCTGTTATCTCTTGTCTTTTTGATAATAGCCATCTAACAGGTGTGAGGTGATAACTCTTTGTGGTTTTGATTTATATTTCCCTGATGACTAGTAATGAGCACCTTTTCATATACCTGAAGGCCATCTACATGTCTCCTTTAGAAAAATGTCTGTTCACATTCACTGCCCAATTTAATCATACTGTTTGTTTTTTTCCTGTTGATTTGTGAGGCCTTTATATATTTGGGATAGTAATTCCTTAGCATATGTATGATTTGCTTTTTCACCTCATAGTGGTATTCTTTATTATACAGTAGCTTTTTTAGTTTGATGTTGTCACATATGTATACTTTTGCGTTTGTTGCCTTTGCTTTTGGTGTCACATTAAAAATAAAAAAAATTGCCAAAATTGATACTAAGGAATTTTTTCTGTTTTTTCCCCCTAGTTTTATGGTTTCAGATCTTAAGATCAAATCTTTAACCCATTTTGAATTGATGTTTATGTATGCTATAGCTGGGGGTTCAGTTTCATTCTTTTACATGTGACTGTCCTGTTTTCCCTGCCCATTTATTGAAAAGACTATTGACTGTTCTTTCCCCATGGTATATTCTTGACTCCTTTGTTACAAGTTAATTGACCATATGTGTGTGGGTTTATTTCTGGTCTTTCTAGTCTGTTCCATTGATCTCTGTGTCTGTTTTTCTGTCAATACCATACTGTTTTGATTACTAATGCCTTGTTATATAGCTCAAAAATCAAGAAGCGTGATGCCTTCACTTTTGTTTTTTCTCAATATTGCTTTAGCTTTTCAGTCTTTTGTTTCATACAAATTTGGGGATTATTCTATTTCGTGAAGAGTGCCTTTGGAATTTTGATAAAGATTGCACTGAATCTGCAGGTTGCTTTTTAGGTAATATGGACATATTAATTCTACCCATCCATAGGTACTGAATACCTTTTCTTTTTTTTTTTTTTTTTTTGTTTTCTTCAATTTCTTTTGCCAGTGTTTTGCGTTATCTGTGTATAGTTCTTTCACCTCCTTGGTTAAATTTTTTCCTGGGTATTTCATTCTATTTTTTCAGCCTAATCACTCTGGCTTGGATTTCTGGGGTTATGGTTTTCACTGTTGAATATGTTAACCTGAGGCTTAGCATATATGACTCTTATTAATATGAGGTATATTCCCACTACCTATATACTATCTTTGTTGACAGTTTTTATCATGAAAGTATTTGAATTTTGTCATATGCCTTATTTGCCTCTATTGAGAAGATCATGTGATTTTAATCCTTCATTTTGTTAGTGTGGTGTATCACATTTGTTGATTTGTGGATGCTGCACTCTCCGTGCATTCCTGTAATAAGTTCCACTTGATTATGATCTCTAACTTATTATTAATTCCAGTTTTGTAATGCTTTGTTGACTGTGCATCTATGTTCATCAGGGATATTGGCCTGTAATTTTATTTTCTCATTATGTTCTTGTCTAGTTTTAGTATTAGGTTAATGCTGACTTTATAAAATGAGTTTGGAAATATTCCTTCCTATTTTTATTTTCACCAGTGAAGCTATCTGGTCTTGGAGTTTTCTTTGTTGGGAGGTTTTTGACTTCTGATTCAATCTCTTTACTAGTAATTAGTCTGTCCTGATGTTTTATATCTTCATGATTCAGTCTTGGTAGATTGTATGTTTGTAGGAGTTGATCCATTTGTTCTAGGTTGTCCAGTTTGTTGGCATACAATTGTTCATAGTGAACATACAATGTATCCTGGAGAATAGTACATGCATACTTTAAAAGAATGTATGTTCTTCCACTATTGGGTGGTCAGTGAGGACACATAGGCCTTGGAATCAAGCCAAACTTGAGCTCAAGAGATGCTTTTCTTGTCCAATTCTATCCCTCACTTAGGTTTTGACTCATACATACTGTGAAGCCAGGAGTCACTGCAGGTGCCAACTCACATCTCCCCTGACATTGCCTCAAACCTAGAGTAATTATTGATAGGTGTGGACTCACTATTGCCACTTTACTTATTGTTTTCTTTCTTTTTTTTTTTTTTTAGCATGTTTCTTCTTTTGGCAAATGTATTACACCATAGCTGCCCAACTGTATCTTGTTCTTGCAGGAGTCCCCTTTGCCTTCCTGTGTTGTTCCTGTACTTTGATTAGAGAAGATCTCATTTTCTATGCAATTTCTTATACTTGTATCTGAGTTCCTTTAAAATGAAGAATAGTCTTTTTCTCTTGAGATGCTACTTGCAAGGGGAAAACGGTATTAAGAAGTTTTCATTGGAAAGAAAAAAGCCAACACATCTCAGTTCAAGTTCTGTGCATGTTGCTTTTCAATTACTATCTCATTTAATTGGAAGAATATTACTGTTCCATAGTTTATCTAATAAGCACATTTCCATCTTAGTCAATTGTATATTCTGCTAAAGAATTAGTTTTTAATAGACATACTTGGGTATTTCCAGGTGTTTTGTTTTGTTTTACAAAACTTTCTTTTTTCAATATATTTTAATGGAATTTATAACTAAGGCTGATGTACTAAGGAGTCGCACTCTTGATATTTTGTGTATCATTAGCAGTGATAAAATTGTCTTAAAATCAGTTTTAACTAAATGCATGTATACCCATATAGCTAGAAATGAAGAAATGATGTCATAGTTGAGAGTATAATGAAGAGAAATGACCAGTTCAGTAATCAAAATTAAATCATTTTAATTAAATTATAATAGCAGACCATTTCACACATGTTAAGTGCTTTTCAAAGCACATACTCTAGATTCAGAATTTTAAAAAGATAGCAAATGATCACTTTGCTGCCTTTCCATTCTTAGCTCTGTCTCTGATTTGAGCAGAAGGAAGTTATGTGATTAGAAAAGGTTTATAGCAAATAAGAATCCTGAGAATGTCTCCCCTTCCCTGAATTCTAAAGGAAATTACAACCACAGAGTTCCTACCATCTGTTTCACCTGCTTCATTTTTTGTCTTTTATGTGGGATCACTGAGATTACCTAAGTCAGAAAAGTTTTTATAGCAATGCCTAGGGATAAAGCCAACCTCTCTAAAAAGAAATACAGAGAAACTGCAAAGTGTTTCAGTTCTTGTTTTTGAAATCAGATCCACAATTACACATGGAAGGAAGGGTGAAAACTTCTGTCCACCTGACAGATGTCCCTTAGGAAGTTGAAAACCTCTATTTAAAAGGAAGAGGATACCATACTTTCAGCTTAAGATGAAATACTATCTTTCATTTTTCTGATGAATGAGTGAAATGGTAACAAAGATTTAAACATAGGTTGAATTAGCAGGATTCTGCTATCTGTGGTCTAACAGCAGTGGAATTTTAGATCTTCATCAGCCATAAACTTACAAATTGCCGATGAAAGGTGTCAGGTAGGTATAATTTATTTAGCATTTGTTGAGCTATGGAAAAGGTCTAGTACCAAACTCAAACCTGTAATTAAAGAACAAGACACAACATGGTGTATGTTTTGCCAGAATGTCTGTATACAAGTATACAGCCATCCAGATTGGTATAAGGCAGATGCTATGACAGCTAAAAAAAAAATACCTGTGCATTGCATAAATCCTAATATCTCTTACTACATTTCTGAAAGGTCTTATTTTTATTACTCCATTTATATGAGTTGATAAAACTAAGGAACTTAGAAATTTCTTAGTTCAAGTCAACTGCCACTGATGAAGTAGGACCGTTTTCAAAACAAAACAAAACTCTATGCATTTTAAATCTAACAAAATTTAACTCTGCTCTGAGCTTTAAAGGCTGCCAAAGTAGTTCTGGGAGATCAACAAAAAGGAAATACTTCAAAAACAGAGCTGTATACTACCAACCTTGGAGCTTCTACCCTGAGAGAGGTCTATGTCATCAATAGTATGAGAGCTGACATTGTTGGATTATCTGTCAAATTAAAACACCAGGCCATATTCTGTTACACAAGATACTATTACATCCCAGTTGCTTTAGTCAGGAAGATCACCAGTGGTCCATTAAATTTCCAGCATAACACAAAAACTGACATAGATCCCTTTTTAAAATGATAGCATATAGAACTATATCATACGTGAATTCTGACAGACCACAATGCTTTGACTAAAAATTTAGTTCGATTCAAAATTTTTTATAATGAAATTTGATGTTGGCAATTTGCTTTTGATTTAAATACCACTTACATGGTAGAAAGTCTTTCTCTGCCTTCCCATGCCCTCCACTGCCACCTGATGACATTGTTTGCAGGAGGGTGTGTGGTCACATTCTTAGTCTCTCTTCCTCCTAGCCAGGGTGTGGTCACTAAAGCAGTGGCCCTGTTCTTCTTCATGTTTTCATGGTGGTGATGAAATGTAAAGGATCTAAGTCTGGTTACTGCACAGATCTAAAATAGCAGCCATACCAAGACACTCACCCAGCACCGCACTCTGGGACACCCCTTGTTCCTCCCCCATCATTGTGGTCTCATATTGACAAATGGCCTGATGTGGTACAACATTGGGAAGAAGGGACACATTTCTTCACTTTAAGGACCTGACTCACAAAGCGTCCACTTTAATTCCAATCATATTCTTTTTAATAAAAAGGGAAGGTGGATATTGAGGATAATTATTTATCTCTGTCATCGTAGCCTCATGTTATAAATTAGTTTGAGTGCCCTGGCACACGTTCCTTTACAGCAGCTTCTTTGCTCAATCTAAGCAGAGATGTGTCTTAAAGTGTTGGGTGCACTCATGAGAAACTATCAGTGTGTTTTTATCATTGAAGTCACCACATAAATGCCTGCTTTCCTCTTCCTTCTCTTCTGGGTCAACAATGGTGAGTGAGAAGACCTTGAATCACAAGGCTGAGGTGGCTTATGACTAGGTGTCTTTGGTTTCAAAATGAACACAGTCTTGGGGCTGCAATACATACTAAGGGCCAACTAGGGCCTAAAGGTACCATGAAGATGCTTGTTTCTGGTAGGTGTCGAGCTTGCTAACGATGGGAATGTGCTGCCTCATGCAAATTCAGCACCTTACAGTCTCTTTAGTAGCCAAAGTGGCAACAGCTCAGGATGACATAATTGGTGATAGTACCACTTGCAATACCCTAATCATTGGCAATCTCTACATTTCTGAAAGTCTTCATCCCACAACGATAACAAAAAGATATAAGTCTGCAAAGGAAAAGGCACTTCAGTTTTTGGAACAAATCAGGACAGGGAAACACAGATGTGGCCAGAATATCTCTAAGGTTCATGCTGAACTTATATCTTAATAGGGACTGTAGTAAATTCCATTTTGCCCATTAAAAAATAAGATGAGCCTATTAACCATTTTATGGTTGAGATTATAGAAATGAAGCATAACCTGAAAGTGATACAAGCTTAATCAGAGGTCTTTTGGGGACTGTGAAACACAGCATTCTGATATGTAAAAAAGAATAGACGATGGCGTACATCTTCACCTGTAGGAGTCATTAGAATATGAAAAAGTAAGTGAATTATAGCAGAAAAAAAGAGAAACTAGTAAAAAAGATTAAATAAAATTCATTGAAGATAGAGTTAAAAAAATGATAGAACTGAAAAAGAAAGTGTTATTAAGCAAAAAGGAATTGATTCCTTTTTCTCAGATGCTTTTGCTTAAGAAAACATAGTAGCTCTGCACAGAGCAAAAAAGAGAAATATAGAAAGGCTGACCCTTACCTGTGGTGGGGTAGCTCTAAATTCCTTTGACAACCTAAATCCTGACTGTTTGGGACACACAGGACTTGTCTACAAGTATACCTTGGGAGAAGAGAAGTTCACCTACATTGAAACATGTATTAAATCATGCTGACGCTGTTGGTTAAAGGACCAAATAAGTACACACTCACTCAAAGATGAAATAAGAGATGGCTTGAGAGCTGTTAAAAATACTACTGATACACATTCCTGGTGCTGGTACAGTGGAAATGGTGATGAGAGAAGCCCTGGCGATGAGAGAATCCAGTGTTAAGGGCAAGGCCCAACTTGGAGTTTAAGAATTTGCTAATGCAGTTTGTTTTTTCCAAAGTTCTTGCCTAGAACTCTAGTTTTGACCTTCAGGAAATAGTAGTTAAAGTTCAAACAAAATGTCAGAATCAGGTCAACTTGTGGGTGTGGATTTCAGCACGGGTGGAACTGTTTGTGCAGCAAAAGCAGGCCTATGGGATAATTGTTGTGTAAAGAAAGAGCTTCTTCACTCCTGTGCTGTGGTTGCCACCAGCATGCTCCTGGTTGATAAGATCACGTGAGCTGGAATGTCTTCTCCGAAAAGTTGAATTGAAGCCTTCCAGTTATTGTCTGGATCTTGGAGACTCATCATAGTTTTCAGATAATCCCAATAAAGTGATTCCAAGAATATAGCTGTGAAATTTTTGTCTAAGCTTCAAATGATCTTCAAAGGAATTTTCTTTTTCCATATGACAAAAAGAAAACACTGGCCCCTCTTCAAATACTGAAATTATAATTACAGTGGAAGTGTACCCTCATAAAGCAGGCCATGTCTACTGAATGAATAGGATATTTTGTTTGAGCATCTATGATATAAAAATACATGTCAGATAAACATATTTTATCTTGTTAGTAAATATTCCTTGAAATATTAATGGTTTATTAATTTCTTCTAATAGATGTATTTTAATTTATTCAATAGTTCCCGCTTATTAAGCATTTATGTTTAACTTTTGTTTGCTAGTATAAATAACACTTAAGTAACTAAAGTTTTGAAAGCATGCCTGCTTCCTTGGCATAAATTTCTGTGAGTAAAACTCATTGGATCAATTGGACTTTTCTTGCTTTTGAAATAGCTTTGCTGAAATGCTCCCCAGGAAGTTCACCCCTCTGTACACTTCTGCTGCAGTGTCCATCCAAGTCTTCCATTGTCACCTTCTGTGGCTCAGATTACTGTTTGTCCTACTTATTTCAACTCATTTCTTTTTACACAGTTGGTATTTTTTAGCAATCCTTAAAGGTGAAGTTAGATGTTGCTAAGCTTTGTAAGTTGTCTATAGTGTGTGTGTGCAATAAATGTTGAAAAAAAGATATAAAGTCACCATTGTTATGGATAGCACAATTGGAGAATTGCTCAAAATTTGCCACAAAATTGGGATAAAAGAGTCATGGATTTTTTTTTCTCCTTTTTTTTAAAGGTTTATTTGTTTATACATACAAGCTGGGGTACAGGCCAGAGGCGTGGGGCAGCCAGAGGGCTCACCAGAGACAGAGTGGGGAGCAGAACAGGCAGATCAGAAATACACTGCTGAGGGGAGCAGCGGGCGAGGCAGGAGAGGTCTGCCGCGCCATGTGGGACTCTCCCCGGCTGGGCGTCGAACTCGCGTCGCTGCTGCCGACAGCTCTACAGCGCAGTGCTCAACCGCTGCGCCACCAGGGAGGCCCTGGTCATGGATTTTTTAAAGCATTTACTTTATAGTAAATTAAGTGGAATTTGCTTATCTGGTATGGAGATTATGATGGCGATTATAATTTATACTTTATTTTCTAGGGAATTGAAAGATTTGTTAGAATATGATTATCTTAATTTAAAAAACCTAGACTCCAATTTTTATTTTCAGAATTTAATGTCAGATAAAGAGTACATTAGAAGTTGGTGTATTATGTCAGATTTGTTTTAGAAAAGTAAGACTTTTAAGTGTATCGATTGGGGATAATTTTTTTAATTCTAGCTTTTGTTGTAGCAGTGCTGCTATTGATGTACTGTGGTAAGCGTGCCAGTTTGCACTTGGATAACCCACCTCCTAACTATCAGAATGTCGATGCTTTCGGCTTTTAGTTACAGAGAAAGAACTTTGTTCATAGGCAAAGAATTTCCCACTGGACTAGTGTTCTTCCATGAAGACTCATGTGTCCTTTCTTACAAGAACTAAGTCGTTATCCTCAGAAAAGACGAATGCCCTAAGTGTCAGACCCCAAACTCCCTCTTCTGATGCCAGTGGCCAGGCATTCAAGCAGCCAGAACAGATGCAAAAGACCAACCTGCTCCATTATCCTCACTCCTACCACCATGTCTGGGCTGTCCCACCACATTTCTGTCACAGAAATGAATCCCAGCAGTGATGAACTTGTACTAAAAGTTTCTTCAAGTTTGGTTTGGTTTCTTCAAGTCCTCTTTTTGGCTCACAGCCCACCATCTTCTTGCTGTGGCCTCACATGGTCTCTGCTCTGTGCACCCGCATCCTTGGTCTCTCTCCTTATCAGGACACCACTCCTATTGAACCACTACCCACCTAACAGCCTCTTTTAACTTAATAACCTTGAGAAGGCACTAGCTCCATAAACAGTTACATTCTAAAGTACTAAGGGGCTTCAACATACAAATTTTGAGGGGACACATTTCAGCCTAAAGTAGTGTACAAAATGTAAGAGATATTAATATTGTGAGTGACGTCCTCTTGGGTGAAATTTGAATTGAAACAATGCGAACTTCTTCATATGCTTTCATTGTGTTCACATGTATAGTATCTGGAAATATGGAGACATAATTATTTTCTGTGCTGTCTTTCTCTTTTGGCAGGCCTGGCAGCTGCGATTTAGCCACCTTGTGGGTTATGGTGCCAAATATTACTCTTACTTGATGTCCAGAGCAGTAGCGTCCATGGTTTGGAAAGAATGTTTTCTTCAGGATCCTTTTAACAGGTAATAGGGTGGGGAGATCATTTATAAAATGTCCCCTTTTACAACGTCAGTAGTCCCCCACCTCAATACATGCAGAGAACCTCAGTCATGCAGAACACAGCCCAAAGCTGGCAGGAGACCCGAGCTCCATGAGGCATTCTTGTCTTATAGCCTCAAGCCTCTCAGAGACAGGACATGCCATGAACGTCTGCCTTGCTCTATAGTGAGTGTAACAGTAGCACTCGTACATGCTGGTGATCGTGTGGCACCTTTGTGTGAGGACTTTATGCTTCCGCATGAAATGGGCCCAACTTGCTTTGTTTCCATACTTCTCCTGTTGTCAGTATCTGCTGCTCTCGGTGCTTCCTGCTACCTCTGACATGCTTCCTTATTTTCCCCACAAGCAACTGAGGTGAATACTTTATTTCATCCCTCTTGCCCAACCAGGGACTTGTTACCGTTCTTCACTGGAAACAGCACCATTGGAAACTTTCTCAGCATTAACATCCGGTTTGTTCCATAATGTTCTTACTCTAAGCAAAGTAAGAACTCTGCCTTTGGAAAATGTGCCTTTGGAACATTTTCTTCTAGTAGAAGATACTGGCAGTCTGAAGAAGTAGGTGCTGCTCCGTTCACCATTCTTCTGCAGCTGTCCTTCACACAGGGGCCACCCACTGCCACTGTCTGTGTCAGGAGCTGCAGAAGGCCCTGACATTGCTCTCAACTGCCCTGCTTCTTAGATGCCCTCCTAAGCAGTCTTGCCCAACATGTCTATCATCAAGATAGTCAGTGGTTCAGGTAACACAAACTGCAGATTTCTCTGTAGAAGCCTACACCAAAATATGTGTGTGGCCCTCTCCAGGGCATTTTCATCAGCTTAGTTGGTGAATGTAGTGAGTTTTTCATGATTCCATGAGGAAATCCTGGCAATAAATTTCATTAGGGACACATGATGCCCACCCCCTGCCCCACAGTGGAGGCAGGCCTTAGTGGTGGGAGACTGGGAAGGTGGGAGCGGGGCCTGGGATAGGCAGCTCTATTTGGCAGGATCTGGCAAAGGTCCTGTTGTTCCCTGGTGGCACATCCTTCTGATGCCCCTCACAGCCTCCCTCTGTGACAGCCTCCCTTTCAAGGGGAAGTCAAGTTCTGGTTTTGTGATTTTTTTTTTTAGAAGTAGCTCTATTTGAAAGCAACCCATTAATTATAACCTATCTGATAGTCATCAAATTATTTTTTCTCCTCACCGAAGAACTACATCTCCAGAGACCTCTCAGGCAGTCATGGCTGATGACTTTTGTCTTCACCTGTTGTTAGATTAATGGCATCTTAGGTGTGCAGAATGCCTTAGAGTTTCCATATGGTGCATGATTTATGTTCACAGCAGCCTTGGTGAAAGAGGCACTTTTTATAAGAGGAAACTGAGGCTCAGAAGAGGAAACCTGATTTGTTCAAGGCTTCACAAGTTACAAACTGGACTACGATTATAATTTAGGTCTCCTAATTCCTAGTTCCTTCTCCCTGTCTCCTCCACACTTCTCACCCTTTCATATAATTTAATATAGGTTTGGATTTTTCTCAACAGTTAATAATCACATTCAGTCCAAAATCTTTTGAACCCGAATTTGATGTAATAGAATTTTTCAGTGTTTTACAACCTGGTGCCCACATGATATTTATTTTATTTTCTGCCCTTGGCTCACTACAGACATTTGGTCTGCATTTCAGATTTTATTATCTTCAACAAATCTAAAGCTAAAATTGACTATAATAAATCAATTTGGGGGATTACAATTCTTTACTGGAGATTTCTATAAAAGAGGTAAACTATCTTGTTTAAAGGAACGACACTTTACTAGAAATCCACATACTGTTAAATACACATATTTCCTGGTATTTTTATTTTGTTTACGTGTGCATTCTTGCCTAGACATGCAGTTGCCATACTTTATAGCCATGTAAAAGTAAGCTAGTAAAAATACTCACTGGAGTAGAAAATTTCTAACCTTTGTCAAAAGATCTTTTTTGATCCCATTTTTGAAAAATCACCAGGTTGGAAGCATACATCATGAAGCCAAGCAGTGTAGACTTGAGGTGAACTAGGTTCTGGAGCCTTAGAGGAGGAGGGGAGCTACTCTGGTTGGCAGGGGATGCAGAACCCCAAGCCAGAGGTAAGAGCGGCCTCTTAGCCGCAGGCAGTCTCTGTCTGTGTTTCCTGCTTCATAGCAAGCTTTGTGTCAGTGCTCAGTCCAGGATGGAACCAAGGTTAATGTTTGATATCAGAATATTTTTGATACTGTGAAGTGATCAAAAAATCTAATTGGAGACTATGTTCCTCAAATTGCCTATACATAAAGATGCTCCAGAAATAGTGGGATAAAAACATTATCATTTCTTTAACTTTGTCATCATAGCATGTAGCCTTTTGCATTAAAGGAATTGCATTTTCAATAAAAAACAAAAGAGTAGCACTAAATGGCTTGTCTGCAGGTGCCTTTGCTTTGGAGAATTTCTATATAAACTTCCTCAGAATCTGCCTTCATGTATTATAGACAACGTTGCTTATAGAATCCAGCTGAGAAGAGTCTCAGAAGATGGAAATAAGATGTTCCCTCCTTTGCCGTTACCTCCAACTCCCTCAGTTCATTTCATTGGTTCTTTTGTATTAGTGAGCCTTGGCCAAGATCTCTTGGTATAATTGACCTCCTGCTGACTTTTTTTCCTTCACTCTTATTTCAGAGTATTATTTTTCTCACTCTGTTAGGTGCCATCTGAAATTTTATGAAAGCTAGGGACAACAAAGAATTTTAAATGCCACTTTAAAACACAGTTGATCCTTGAACAACATGAAGGCTAGGGGCACCTCTGTGCAGTCCAGATCTGATTTGAAAAAATTAGTCATAGCCTGTTATTGGAAGCCTTACTGATAATATAAACATTTGATTGACACATATTTTGTGCACTGTGTGTACTGTATATTGTATTCTCACAATTAAGGAAGCTAGTGAAAGGAAGGTGTTGTTTCAGAAAAGAAAATACACTTTTAGTACTGTTCTGTATTTATGGATATCATAAGTAAACATCTTTTTATGAGAAAATCTAGCAAGTAGTTCAAATCTGTGTCGTTTAAGGATTAACTGTAATCCTAAAAATGATAAATAGGTAATAATCTTTCACTTATTCTATAACTAACTAGTCCTTTTTATGAAGAGTGATTGCTTGCTATGAAACAGAGAGCTAAAAATATAGTTATCCTTTTACAGTATATATATATCACGCCTGGTTTTACTCATTAGAATAACATAAAATTGGAGTTAGATTTTTGGAATTAAGAAATTAATAAGGACTTGAATCATCCCATGGTGGTTAACTTTTCTGAATATGACATCAGTGTGCCTTCATGACTATGGTGGAGGACTAGGGCTGTCTTGGAGAGCTGCGGGCGACCACACTTGAGGGGAGAAATCCTAGTCTGTCAAAAAGTTAACAGGGATGTAAAACAGTGGTACTTCATTTAAATAAATAAAGAGTGACTGACTGAATGAATGAATGAATGACTAACTCAAGACAAGTGTGAGTGGGGCTGAGGAGGCTGTGGGCTGGTGCCTGTAATGTTCCTTTTCTCCCCAGGGCTGCAGGGGAGCGCTATCGCCGGGAGATGCTGGCTCATGGAGGGAGCAAAGAGCCCATGCTCATGGTTCAAGGTAAACCAAAATCAACATTGGTGACTTTGCTGTGATTCCCACCCCCTTCCTTTTTAAGGTTTTATGGATTATATGTTTTAGTGTTCGCACTTCAAGTTCTTCCTGCATCATCTATGTGAAAATTGTTTCATACTTTATGGATGTTTTTTAAAGAGATGATGCTTTACTTGTGTACTTTGTTCTGACCATCTATTTCATGGTATCCCATGAAGAAATTAATGTTAATTGTATTCTATCCTGACTTTTATTTCTATTTTATTGAATCCCAAATATATTAATTTTAGTTACTATGATTTATTTAGGTGCCGGGTTTCAGGCTTTTAACTTGCAAAATGTTACTAACACTCTAAATAGGAAATTGTTAAATTTGCCACAAATTCTCAGAAAATTTGCCTTTAGATTTGATAAGTTACCATGTATTTCTTCAACCAAAAACACTAATTTATTTCTTACTCCTTAATTTACTTCTCTGAAAACTTATCTATATAATTGATAGAAATTCCAAGACATCAGGTTGGACTTTTCCCATTAAAAAATGAGAACCTAATTAACTCTTCTCTCTGAGGTTTCACAATGCTTATTTTCCTAAGATGCTGTTGTTTTTTCCCCAATAATTTTAAAATTTAAGTGTCTCCACTGAAAATTTAATTGTAGCTTAACTTACTGTCATGATTTTTAATAAATTTCAAGGTAGGAGTGAGTGATATTGGGTATCTCTGGTTGTATTTGCAGTTGATTTCTCCATGTATTAAAAATTGCTTTTAGAAGTAACTTCCAGTATTAGTGAAATACTGTTTTTAGTGTAATAACTGAATGGGCCCTGATAGTAATGATCTGACGCAGATATTTCCTTGCCTAAATCTATTCCATCAAATGCTTAGTGCCTTTTATAGCAGAGCTCCAGATCCTTTCCTTTAGCCATTCATTTATTAAGCAGATATTTGCTGAGTAAAAACTAGGTACCAAGCATTATTATAAATGCTGAAGGTGAAACAGTGAAAGAAAGCTACACAAAAACCCCACTTTTGCACTCCATCAGCTTTATCAGGCATGTGTTCATCTAGATCCTATGTGTCTGATCAGTCAATTTATAAACAATTTATAAACAAGTAAAATTTGCCAGTCCACAGACCCTACAGTTTCTGTAGCACAGCCCATCTGTTCTTTGCCAGTAACAATTCTCTCATCAGTAGATTCTGCCTTAGAGCTGTGCTTTCCAGATGAAGAAGCCTGACTGATAAGCCTCAGTTTCCCAATAGTGTTTAGTGGCCTACCACATTCAGGAACTGTTCTAAGTTGTTATCATGTTACTGATTAATCTTCTTGTAGCCCTAGAGATAGGAATTACCATTATCCCCATTTTACAGATGATGAAAGAAGTCAGGTCCCCTACCCATCTCATCCGATGGTGAGTAGAAGTGCCAGGATTTGAAAATGTGACTTTTGGCAGCAGAGACCAAGCTCTTCAGCAGTCTGTGTTGTTATACATAGTTCTGGAACAGGATCCCCTTGTTAGGGATTGTTGTGGACCAAAGTAAAAGTTAACTGTAATATTGATAGTAAAGAAGTGATAGTTTAAATTGTGCTTTTTTAGTTGGTAGTGTGTACTCCTGTGTAAACAGTGCTATGGGTTGAGAGTGGAAGAGATGCTTTATGTTAACTTTCTCATTTAATTTTCTGTTAGGTATATTCTCCCAGGAGTTGTGTTCAGTTTATCCTTTTTGAGACCAGAGTCTAAATATCGTCTGTACCTAAATATTAGCTCATATGTGGTTGGTTCCATCAAAAGAAACAAAAATTAAATCATTTTCATTGTTTATCTTTTGACTGATGTATTTTTCTACTCTGCTTCCAAGAATGTTGTAAAAATTTTTTCTAAAAAGTCTGTTCTTTAAACATTTTTGTGTTAAGAAACTTAATATTTTTTATTCCAAAATTCACACCCATGAGAGAAAAACAAGACTGATTCAAACCAGAGATGTTAAAGTATTTAGATTCCAGTTAATGCCAACAATAGAATAGTTCTGCTTTTAAACTTTAATATTTTTCTTAATGTTCTGTCAGATCTCATTATTCACATGATTTCTTACATGTCAAGGATAAATGGGAGACATGTAAAGAGGCTATGCCTGTTGTCACTTTGTAGGGTTGGATTTGTAAGACAAGAACAGCAGTGGCTTCTCATATTCTTATATGCAGTTAATGTGTATCCCCAAACAGGAATGTCTTAGATGATAGCCCATAGCCTTAATATTGGTGTATCCTTAGGAGTGGTCAAATTATTGAGTGTTGTGATATAAAGGCATGAGCAAGCTAGTTGCTTTCATAAAAAGTACAATTTTTATGAAAATATAATTTTTTAAATGTTTTATTTAGATAAATTTAAAGAATTACATATTAAGTAACGAAAGGTAAAGAAATAGAGTATCTAACTTCAAACTGTGTACTTCCCTGACCAGATGACTTTATTAATATTCTTTCTTAAGACATGTTTCAAATGAACTTGAGGCTGTTCCTTAGACTCAAATACCTATGCATTGTACTTAGTTCTTTGAATGAAACATATTCAAAGAAAACAAATACTTTAAAAAAATATTTTAATAACAATTACTATAGAGCTGCATTTTAGATTACGTATCATTTTTAGAATGAATCATTAGCTGAATCCCTTGGTGTTTTCTAGTCTCTGCCAACAAATGAACCTCCTTATATCCACATCCCTATCAAATGAAAGTCCAAGAGAACACAGCATCTCTTCACTTTTTCTCCCTTTTGTTTGCTCCATATTTATCAGCTAAAAGCTACTGTTAGGCAGCCATTTTAAAAATTCAAGTTACAGCAACAGAAGTTTTTCGTTTTTTCTGGTTGAAGTATGATTGCAAATGACTTTATTTTCATTTGTATATACAATGTAATGATTAGACATTTGTATATAATACAAATTGATCATATTGTAATAAGTCTGTTACTCATCTATTCTTAGCAGTTTCTTAAATTTGAAATGCAGTATTATTGCCTTTGGCCTCATGCTGTATAATATAATCCATGACTTGTTCTATAATGGAAAATTTGAACTCCTGATATTTTTCATCCATTTTGTCCACCTCCCATCCCAGCCTCTCCTTTAGCAAACACCATTTTGTTTTCTGTATCTATCAGTTTTGCATTGTTTTGCCTTTTAGATGTGTTGAACTCATACACTGTCCATCTCTGTCTGACTTATTTCACTTAGCATAATACCCTCAAGGTCCGATGATGTTGTTTAAAGGCATATGGGATGATTTCATTCTTTTTGATGACTGTGTGGTATCCGTGTGTGTGTGTGTGTGTGTGTGTGTGTGTGTGTGTGTGTGTGTGTGTGTGTTTCACATCATTTTTATCCATTACAGTACATTACATTGATGAACACTTAGGTTATTTCACTCTTTTGGCTGTTGTAAATAATGCAGAGGGGTCATATTTATTTTTGAATACGTGTTTCCCTTTACTTAGGATAAAAACCCAGGACTGTAATTGTTGGATCGTTTGTTTACTAGTTCTAACAGTTTAGGGATTTCTATATGTAAATATCATGTCATCGGCAAAGTGACAGTTTACTTCTCCCTTTCTAATTTTGAGACCTTTAATTTCTTTACTTTTTGCGTAATTGCTATGGTCAGAAATTCCAATACTTTGTTGAAGTATAGTGGGGAAAGTGAATATTCTTGACTTGTACCTGAACTTAGAGGAAAGGTTTTTTTTTTTAACCATTAGGAATAGTCCATATAGACTTGAGAAAAATGTATATCTTGCCCTTTTTGAATGGAATGTTCTCTTTATAGCTATTATTTGCTTAATAGAAAATATCTACTATCTGCTCTGGTATGTCATTTAAGGTCTATCTTTGTTGATTTTCTGTATAGATGATCTGTCCATTGATACAAATGCATATTAAAGTCCCTTACTACTAATGTCTTCCTGTCATTTATCTCTTTGGTCTATTAATATTTGGCTTATGTATTTGTGCTCCTATTTTAAGTGCATAAATATTTAAATTCTTGAATTGACTGCTCTGTAATTATGTAATATCCTTTTATATAACGTTATGTGATGTCTTTTATTACTGTCTTAAACTCTATTTTGTCTTATATAGTTGTAGCTACACTGGAGTTTTTTGTTTCCATTTGCAAAGACTATCTTTTCTAGCCCTTTATTTTCAGTCTGTATGTCCTTATATCTAAATCCAGTCTCTTGTAGGCAACACATAGAAGAGTCTTTTTTTAATGCATTCACTCACTCATATATTTTTATTGGAAAATTTAGTCCATTCACATTTAAGATAATCATTGAATCATAAATACTTTTTGCCTTTCATTATTATTGGTTGTTTTTATGTTTCTTTCTCTTGCTTTCTCTTTTATAGTTTTATAACTATAAAAGTGTTATGTTTAGATTCTTTTCTTATTTTATTATAGGTATCTAGTATAGGCTTTTGTTTTGTAGTTTCATAAGGTACACATATAACAGCCTATCTACATCACATTCTATTTTAATTTTATATTTGATTTTAATTTAAGTTTAAATACATTCTAAAACTCTACCTTTTTGCTTCTCCCACCCCAACATTTTATGTTTTTGTTATTTTCCATTTTAATTTATTCTAGTTACTAATTATTATAATTTATTACTTTTTTATTTTAACCTTCATATTAGCATTCTGAATGATTATTCCACTACTTTTACTATAAAGTTACCTTTATTAATAATTTTTTTCTTTCATATGTTTTCCTTTTACTCATTAGTGCTTTTATTTTTTTAATTTAAGTCCCTTTAACATTTCTTTTAAGACTTGTTTAGTGATATTGAACTCCTTTAGTTTTTGTTTGTTTGTTACCTCTCCTTCACTTCTGAGCAATAACCTTGCTGGATAAAGTATTTTGATCGGGTATTTTTTCTTTGAACACTTTAATTCCACTCTCTTCTGTGAAAACTCTGCTGATAGAATTATGGGGGTGGGAGTGAAGGCCTCCCTTGTGTATAAAGAGTTGTTTTTCTCTTGCTGATGTTAAGATTCCCTAATTTTGACTTTTAACAGTTCAATTATAATGTGCTTGTACCTGAACTTAGAGGAAAGTTTATTATTATTTTTTTTTAACCATTGGAAATATTCCATATAGACTTGAGAAAAATGTATATCCTGCCCTTTTTGAATGGTATGGATCTCTTTGGGTTTATCCTATTTGGAATTCTCTTGCTACTTGGACCTGGATATCTATTTCCTTCCCCAGTTAGGAAAATTTTCAGCCATTATTTCTTCAAATAGGTGTTCTGTACCCCCCCCTCTTTTGAAATTCTTACAATTTGGATATTATTACCTGATGTTGTTGTGTAGGTTCCATAAGCCTTTTTTTTTCTTTTTACTGCTCTGTGTGAGTTTCCAATATGTACCCCTTGAATGTCCACTCTCACCAGCAAGGTAGAGAGGGAATATAGGAAACTGGTACCTGCTAGATCCTCTGTCCCCAAAGAAGGACCTAACTGGCCTTTGCCCTAGATCAGCAAATGAATCCCCTTCTCTTACTGTCCTGGTGCTTTTCACCCTGCACTGGGTTGCAGTTTGTGTAGGGCCTTTAAAGAAGTAATATGCATTACCCAAAAAAATAATAATGGGTTCTCAGTTCCTCAGTACCTCTTGGTTCTCCTGGACCCATTAACGTTCAGAGCCATATGTTTTAAGTGCTCATCTCTCTGGTGAGATCCCAACCTGCACCTGAGGTGTGTGTGTGTGGTGGGTGTTTGGGGGTGGTGTCAAGAGGGCCCCAAACCCCTCACAACTTGGAGAGGAGCTCAGGACTTGTGGGATTCTCCCTACTGTGTGTCACCACTTGGGACCAGGGTTTTGGTGAGCCTGCCTCTTGCCTTTCCTACCCATCTCAGTGTGGCCCTTTAGTCTATGTTGTGGAGGAGCTCTGTAGCTATTAGTTCTTTTTTCAGAGGGGGTTGTTTCATATATAGACATATATTTAGTGTGCCGATAGCAGCAGGGAGTTCAGGGACTCATACTTCATCATATTACCTTGAATCCTGCAAAAGCATTTCTTTTCTTTTTTTTTAATGTAGCTCACCACACTGTTCCTACCAATAGTCTTTCTCCTCCTATTAATGCTTCCTCTTTTTTTTAGTATCCAAAATTATTTTTTATGTGTATATTTTTTACTTATATCTTTTATATTATTGTGTATTCCCTGTAAAATTTCTACCACCAGTTCACCCCTGAACCATCACCATAGTCCCTTGTCGTCTTCTCTCCCCCATTTTGATCCCTTTTCCTCCTCCTTCCTTACAGAATGTCTCTTATTTATGGTTGCTTGCTGGTTTGTTATTTTATTATTATTGTTCTACAAAAGAATTTCTTAAAGAGTCTATTTTTTTCCTCTTGACACTCTAAACATAATTTGAAGAGAAAAAAATATTGGTTTAAACAATATATTTCCTTGTGAGAGAAGAAATATGCTCAGTACAATTTCATTTGCTTTCCTCCTAGCTCTGCTTCTTACTATCTGTAACTTAGATGAGAAAGTCACTCCCTAGCAGTGACAAAAAGGGATTTGACTTCAAACATTTCTATCTAATCTCCTTAGCTTCATTTTCAGTTCATCTCTTCATAGTATGAGAAAGAGAGAGAGAGACAGTGTGTGTGTGTGTGTGTGTGTGTGTGTGTGTGTTTGAGAGAGAGAATTATAATTAATATAACAAATGCAATAAAAAAACATAGCATAATGGATTGAAATTATACATCATAGCATAATGGATTGAAATTATATGCTTACCTTATTTTAAACACATTCATAGCGTACATAAAAATATATGTTATAAGCATAACAAACTGTTACTTGATCTCCCACTTTACATAGTAAGATAATACCTTACTGAAACCAACTCTCTTAATCTCCAAGAATTCTGGGGTTAGTTGGAACTCTTTGTATTCAACTGTCAATGTTAAACTTTTCTGTTGTTCATTCCATACCCCTACAATGTTTTATGGTTTATAGTAAGTATCACATCTCTGAGTAAAAGGAGAATTTAAAGTTTCTGCTTAAGATAAAACATGGTGATATGTTATTTTCATTTATTTTGCCTCTTCAAAAAAGTAAATGCTAGAATATGTTTTAAGTGTGCTATGGTCAAGATGATCCAAAGTTCAGTTTCTATTGCTATGATTTCAGAAAAGCTATGATTTTCTAGAAAACTAAGTGTCAGTAAGGTTTATGAGTGGCATGGAAATAATATACCCACTAGGAAGTATAATTGTTTCTTACTACAGCAAATAGAATAGTAGAATTATGGCTATTAGGGATAGAAGCTATTATTTCAGCAGTTTGTGAATGACAATTGAATGACTCATGCAAGGTTACACACCTTCCTCTGTAGACTACTAAGTCTTAATTTTTATGTTATCTAAAATTTGTGGGTAGGTGGCCCTTGATTTTAGGTTAAGGTTTTATTCATCTTTAAATAACCGGGGGTGGGGGGATTTGATAGGTTGAAAAATATCCACAAAGCAGGTAATTTCTGCTATGCTACCTCATTTAATCCACTATCACATAAGTCATATAGCTCCTTTTTTCATAGATAACAAAGTTTAGTCAGTGACGGTTCTCTTTCTGACTCCCATGCTTTCCTCAGTTGATCTTTGATTTGAAATTGAGCTAATCTTTAGAAGGTGGAGGATGCCAATGACATGAGCCTTGATGCCTTAATAATACCCAAAGGCTGTTGTGTTTTTTTAAAATGTCATGGCCTAACTATTCCCATTGACATTGGCGAGGTCAGCCTGACTTCCACTGATCAGCAATTAATTTTTGCCTTAATCATATGAGTTCCTTTAGCCTTACTTACAAGGAAAAAAAATTTCTCTTTTTCATATCAGCTCTTTTAGGCTTTTGTGGCAAGCTATGAACTTAGTTTATAATCATTTTTAGTCATGGTGGTTCTGATAAAAGAGTCTTACCACAGTCAAATAAAGCGTGATGCCCAGTGAAGGTTCATGTTTCTGCCTGTGTTTATAGCATTCCTTGTGCTCTCATCTTTCATCCTTTGCACAAAGAATTTTGTGGGGAAAAGGAAAGATTAAAGTCCAAGATTTTAGCATTCCTGGAGTTTATTTCAAATATGAAACAATTTTATTTCTATGTTCCTTTCCAGAAAAGAACCTCTTAGTTTTATTTTTATGTCTCTCTGGCCAAAAGCAGAATGCAAGTAAAGATACAAAGCAATAACTTGACAGAGCTTTATAAAAGACTAAAACATCAGATAAGACTAAAAGAAATACATGAGTCAGCTGTCAGTGAAACTCCCTTAAGTTGTTTTTTTTCTGTGTTGCCACGCTGACTCATGGAACCAACATCTAGAAACCCACAGGGCTTTACCTTAAGCTGATTAAAATCATAATACCTTACATTTTTTGCAGACGTTTCTGGTTCTCAAAACAAATTTCATTTTTGTCATAATTACCTATATCATCTCTTCTATTTCATACTGTTTTTGTTTAGGAAATTAGCCAGAGAATGTGGTTTATATTCAGAAAGGTCATCTCCATACCCTAAGGGGATTAATTCAAACAATCTGTAATAATGACTGTTCTTTTTTTTTAATAACCTTATGGCTCTTAGTAGCAATGAGTACACTCAGCAACCAGATCTTGGTTTCATACCCTTCCCTATTAAAAAGGAACTTGGGCTCCTTGTAGAAATGGTTGATTCTATGTCAGAGTATACAATATAAGCCTGAAGCAAGTGCTCAGAAAACCCACAGTAATAGATATGTAGGTCAAAGGGAGCAAAGGATCCACTAAACAAGTCCCAAATGGCCAAAGCTGCAACAATTCAAAACAAAATTAGGCAGTAAAGTCACTAACACAAGTATAAAATATATATCCATGCTGATATAAATGAATGAATAAATAAGCAAGCAAATAATGAATAAATAAATAAATAGGGAGAGTACACAAAACTCCCATGCAGAAGGTCTTTAAATAAGTTATTTAGATAATTCTCCCTCAAAAGAACCCATACCTCCCTGAAGTATGGGTTTTGCAGAGACTTCCTTCCAAAAACTACAGTATGGAAAGGGAGAAATTGCAATAACTTTATAGAAACTGACAAACCCTAACTCAGCCAGTTGTTCAATGTTACCATCAACAGTGATGAGGCATGTTGATACTGTGTACCTTTGATAAAATGTGATGTGAAGGCACTTCACCTCTGTAGTCTTCTTTCCCAAACCCTTAACCTCAGACTAATCATGAAGAAACTGTCAGACAAATCCAAACTGAGGGACATAGTAAAACATACCTGACCAGTCCACCTCAAAACTATTGAGGTCATCAAAAACAAGGGGATCTAAGAAACTGTCAAGTCTTCAGGAACCTAAGGAGACAAGTCAGCTATGTGATGTGATGTCCTGCGTGGGATCCTGAAACAGGAAAAGAACAGAGACAAAAGCAAAGGAGGTCTGAATAAAATGTGACTTTAGTTCATAATATTGCTTAATTCATTGTGATATGTGGGCCATGCCAGTGATAGTAAGGTACTGATAATAGAGGAAATTGATTGGATAGGGAGTGTATGGGAACTCTATGCACTATTGTTACAATTTTTCAGTAAATATAAAACTATCTTCAAATTATATGTGTGAAAACAGAAAAGTTTCTTTGGTAAGGATTTTTAGTAATGTCACTACCAACTATGGTTCAGGTTGCATTTAATTCCATTTATCACATGTCCCTATTTCCCAGCAGCCATTACAAGTACCGCTGTCATTTCCTATGAGGAAAGCACATAGAGTCACACAGATAAAATTGGAGGAGGAAGGTTTTTGTAGCACAAAATAAGAGTGGAGTGGTACGTAGGCATTAGATCATGACAGCGTTGTAGAAACTGTAAAATATTTTTCACTTTTGGAGGACCATGAGAAAGTGTTACCAGTCTGTTTAAGACACGTAGTGACAAGATCATATTTATTGATTGTAACATCTACTGACTGCTGAGGAGGGGGCCATGGTAAGGGCTGTTTTAAGTAGGCCTCTTGTTGCTGGTGGTGATCCTGGGGAAAAAGGAGGGTGATTGGGTCCAAGAGACAAGGCAGTCAGGATGAAAAGAAGTTTTCTGATTTAAGAAATATTTATGAAGTAAGGACAGCAGGTCTTGGAATTTATTTGGAGTGGAAGTGAGAAGGGATGTCAAGGACAGTTTCCAAGTTCCCTGCTTTCTCCGCTAGAGGCAGTCAAGCCTTTGTAGAGGTTGAGAGCCAAGCTTTGTAGAGGTTGAACCCATTGATTGAGCAAGGGATGCACTGAGTGTGATGGATTAAAAGGGTATGATAGAAACATAAAAGCAGGAACTAGGCCCATTGCCCTGAAACAGTATAATCATCTTGTAGAATTCAGCTCAAGAAGCTCAGCAGTCTAGGGGATTCAATTCCTGAATAGCTGAAGGGGACTTGTGCTAAATTTGGTCTAAGAAACCCTTCCATGAGTCTAATGATGGGAAATCAACTTTGTCACAGGCAAATTCATTCCAGTTTTATTTTTTTTTCAAAGATTTATTTTTTATTTATACATACAAGCTGGGGTACAGGCCAGAGGCGTGGGGCGGCGAGAGGGTTCACCAGAGACAGAGCGGGTAGCAGAACAGGCAGACCAGAAATACACTGCTGAGGGGAGCAGCGGGCAAGGCAGGAGAGGTCTGCTGCACCATGTGGGATTCTCCCTGGCCGGGCGTCGAACTCGCGTCACCGCTGCTGACAGCTCCACAGCGCGGCGCCCAACCTCTGCGCCACCGGGGAGGCCCTCATTCCAGTTTTAGATAGTTCTAATTGACAGGCTAACACAGTTATTCAAATTGACCCAGAATAGTTTAGGTAACGAGCATTGATGCTTTTTTTAAAATAACTGGATTACTAACCCAATAGGCCAAATGTGACTAACATATGATTTTACTGCTGGTGTTATTTGTATATACAAACGTGACAGCTATCAAGGAAAGTAAGTCCCATCTGTCAGCAGGAGTACAGCTGACGTTTAAAGTAAGAAAGCTACATAAACTGTCATTGTTCAACACTAGCTTGATTGATTTTCCCTATTGTCAGATGTGTACGTGGCACCTTCAACAGAAAAAGCAATTTACTTTGTTTTAGAATGCTAAAAATTAGTGATACTACTAATTACTACTTTAGTTTTAAAACATCCAGCCAACATTTAATCATACATCTGGCTAATCCCTAAATATTGCCATTGTGTGACCAAGCTGGTGACCCAAAGCCATATGAGAATAGTAAATGCACACAGACTTTGATAAATTTGAATAAGCTCAATTTATTTTTTAAACATGTCTCTTTGCTTTTTATGTCTTAAACGAGAGTTTCAAGGCAAAGATAAGTATTAACATATGATAGGTTCTGCCTGCCTTAGCCAACATGTGTGCCCCTGGATTTGTGAAGGCTCATGTAAATAAATACTAGCTCGTGCTCAAAATGCATGCGCATGGCTTAGAGTGCCCACCCAGAGTCTTACTTTGGTAAATGACTTATGAGGAAACCTTGTGTGGTATATTAAATATTAAAAGATAAGGTGATTTAAAACTATTAGCATGCCAAGTGGAACTGTACTTTGGAAATAAATCACACAAATGATTTCAATAGGTTGCTCAAAAGCGTATAAATATAGATCATCTTTATTTCCCTCTTGTAGTCTGATTAAGCATAAACTCTATGAAGGGAGGGAAAACTTTATATTCCCTGCTGCACTCCCAGCATTTGTTGCAAGGCTGAGTGCATAGGCAATCAATAATTCTGTTAAATGAGTGAATATATTGATATTAAAATAAACTTGAAAGGTCAGATCAAGAATTGATTATTAGAGAAGTGGCGGATTTTTATTCACCTTGTTTGAATTTTTTTTATAGTGCATAAATATTTCCAAGTATTTTGTGGGCCTGAATAGTTTTATGAAACTCTGTGATAATGTGAAAGAAAACTAACACGTAGTAAAGTCTGTCACACCCTTGTTCACCATCTCACCTCTCCTGTGATTCCCCATCACCATGTTCATGAAGTTGATGGCAGGTTTCCCTTTCTCAACTCTGTCTCTTGTTCCAGCTTATTGTTCCCACCACACCCACATCAGCACCTTACTTCCTTAGCCTCAGTTCTTTTTTTACTCTAAATGTCTTCATTAGCAGGCAGAGGAAGCCATAGCTCTTGAATAAATACCATCCATTTGACTCTCAGAAATGTTTCATATTCTTTGTGGAGCTTTCCCTCCAAACACCACAAGATTATACTCTACATAACCAGTTTTCTATGAAGTATAATAAAATAGATAATTCGTATTTTGTAATTCTTAAAATGCAAGACCAAATCAGTCTGATAAATTAATAAATCTCTCTAAGGAACAGACATATAGACATGTGGAAGAACGCAATGGTGTATGGTGGAGGACTGGGCGCTGTGGTGGTGGTGTGTTGTGACATACCCCTAAAGAGGTGTGATCCTGTACCTCTGAATCACATACAGTGTTGCAAAACAAGGTTAGCTCAATTTAAAAAAAATTACAATGTAAAATACAGTAGGTCAAAAATAAATTCTGTAACTTGAATTAAAAGGAGCTGGGTAATCTATGACAATAATGTGCTTTGCTGTATAAAGTACGTAAAGTCTTGGGGCTTAAAGGAAACCTCTTGGCACAAGTTGTCTTTGAAGACCTTGGTCTTCAACACCTCCCTCTGATATCTCATCCTTCTCCTAGCCACCTGGAGTGTGTTGGCTTCCAAGACTATTTGCTTTTAGCCACATCACCTTCATAGCCTAAGTTTGAGTTAGCTGCCCTGTATTCTGTCTTTCATTAAAATGTATTGTAATATCCTCAGGTAGCGATCATTAAGTAATCTCACAGAATGCAGAAAGTGTTGTGTTAATTATTGTTGGTGTTTAATCTTAAGATACTTATTGAGTATTTAGTAAATGTTTAAATGATCTTAATCATTTGATCTTAAGATGCTTATTGAGTATTTACTGCTAACCAAACTCTTCAGGGACAGAAAAAATAAATTATAATAATTTAAAGACCCTATGTTTACCTGGGGAGTATAGCATCCCATGAAAATTAGAAAAAAAGGAGCCTCCTTTGGACCAGGGCTAGAACACAAGGTGTGGGGATTGCAGGGCTCCTAGGTATCAGCCCCCCTTCCTCCCAGCTGGCTACCTTTGTGCTGTGTACTGATTGTACAACGAGGTGAGGCTGCCAGGGAGTGAATACTGGGAAAGGTTATAAATGGAGATACGCACTTATGAAATAAGACAGAATGCCTACCGTCAGGAAGACCCTGTACTTCTCTGTTAATGGGCATCAAATCTTGGAGTCTGCAACCTGTTTTCACAAGATGCCAGTCCCAAAGCATCCAGTCTATTCCTAGCTACAGATAGCATTCTGTAACTATCAGAGGCACCCACCCTTTGAATAGCTACTCAAATGGTGTTTGCTTATAAACAAAAAAGAAAAGATCAAACTCTGAACCAAATAGATGAATAAAAACTTGAGATGCAAAGGACTAAAGCTAAAATACAAGGTCAGTAGTTCAAAGATACAGATAAACAAGGGAGAAAATATATGTGTGTTATAAATGAAATGCACTGATACAAAGGGCAAACTTTTAAATTCTCCAAGTAAGTTGACTGTAGAACACTGGGAATAGGTAATTTCTGTAGGCTATGGTAGTTTTTCAACATGTCAGGTAGATAACTGTGTACTGCCAAACTAGAAACTGATGAGCATTTTATTTACTTTTTAAAATGTAGGGTAATAGAAACCACATCGCCTATTGATCTCTTTAAACCAATAAAAAAAAGTCAGTCTTTACCAGAAAACAGTAGATCTTTTCTTCTGCTCGCTTTAACTCAGAAGCCTCTGCTGTTCTTGGGTTTTATTTTTCCTATTTTCCTCTCAATATTCCAATGACTAAATTCAACCAACATCTTTTTTGCTAGCACGGATGATGAAAGTCTCTAGGAAAGTATATCTTTTAAAATGAAATAGTTTTAACTGTTACCCTATCAGCTGTGTGTTGCATTATACATATTTCAGGCACCCCTTATTTTAGTACATTGCCTTAGAGCTTCCCACAGGGTGAGTGGCTTCTGTTTGTAAACCAACTGGATATAGGAATAGGTAAAGGACCTCATTAGAAAAAAAAGGTTGTTCATTGCATGTTCATTGGCGCTTAGAGGCCCTCTTATTACACCCTGGGCAACAAAAGTTCCTGACTAAATGATTTCGGACAGTCTACATTAAATAGCATGGAGGAAGAAAGTTTGCTATGCAGAAAAAGTCAGGGCACAATGACTTAATGAGAGTGCTAGATGTGGGCATAAACAGAGTCTTTAATTCCCCTAAGGTTAATTTGGTAAGTGGTGTTATCTCCTTATATTAGAAAGTAAGGCCTAGAGAAGTCAAGTAACCCCCTCAATGTTGCAAGGCCATAAGTGGCAGAGTCAGGATTTTACCCAAGCCATTTGTTTTCAAAGCTCATGTGGTGCCCTCCACACCAGACCCCTCTCAATTATAGACTTTTGATAAACTTTTTGTTTATTTTTGGTGGATAGCGTTCATTTTGATAGTTTTCTCTGAATTACAGTAAACTTATTTTCTACGTGCTATGAAAATGTGGTAGAGCCCTCCTCTATTTGTATAGTGGTCTGAAGTAATGTCTCTGGAGTTTGACTTTATTTGAGGTGTTGTTACTGGATCCCCACAGCTTCCAGAGGCCACACCGCAAAACAACTTTTTTTGGGTAGAGGCATGCCAGCCTCAGCTCACCACTTACAGGTGTTCTCCCTCCCCACTCAGCTCCGACTCTGGCCATGGTTCCCTGGAGCCAGCAGACCCACAACCTGCCCTGACTTGAGTGCAGGCTGGGCTGGGCTTGTCCCCTTTTTGTATCTGATTCAAAAATGAGTCAATCATGTACAAGCAAAATGGACCAATCAGGTACAAGTTAAATGCATCTGTCAGATTCTAGCCCACATCACTAGTTAATTATTTGGATTGAGAAATGCAAAATGAGCTGATTGGTACTAAACAGTCCAATCAGATGCTTAGTATTGAAAATGGTTCAATCAGGCTTTTAGGATGGGAGGTTCTGAATGGGGTAAAAAGCAGAGCAAGAGCCAGTTTCAGTCAGTCTGCAGGCAGCCTCCAAAGAGAGAAGGAGGGTTCATTGTTTGGGCCACCTTTGAAGCAGTCAATAGCCAGCCTTCAAAGAGAAAACATTCATCAGACCACCTAGGAGGATTTTGTTCTGAGCCTCTGAAGAGAGAGATACATCCAACAGTTGACCTCTGTGGGATTCCCCAGACCTTCATAGACTTCATAGACCTCTAGACTGCCACACCTCTGTAGACCTTCCCAGAGACTCAGCTGCTGTACCTGCTTCTGGCCCTGCCCCCCGACATCACCCGCATGAAGCTTAGCCCAGTGTCTCAGAGAGCTGACCACAGCCTCTGGTCCTCCCCCACCACCTCCTGGTGCTGTTGACTCTGTCACTGTCTGGCTCCGTAGCTGGCCCAGCATTCTGAAAGCCGTTCTGGGCTGCTGTAGTTTCACTTCCACAAATGGCCTTTGTTTGGGACTTCTGCACACTGTAGACACTATCTGGGGTGAAATAGCTTGCCACTTGTAGCCTCAAAAGTCTTTCCTTTTCCCCAGTCTCCTGCTCATTAAATAAACCCTGTTGTTGGATCCCGAGCCTGAATACAATGGAGCAGTCTTGCAATTTTGCACGTGGGTGAGAACGCACTGACAATGATGTGTTCCCCACCTTGGGCACTGCCCCATTAGCATTGTTTAGCACTCTTTGGCACTTTTGAGCACTGTTTCTGTGCTGTTTCAGTGTGAGAGGGGTTTTCTGCCTCCCCCCGCCCCAAGTAAATATCTGCTAATAAACTCATTCTAAGAAATATATCAACAATCCCGTTTTTATATGATGTCAATTTATACACCACTGTCAAAAGGAATGTACATAATATTCTTTCAGCACTTTTGATTGCTTAATGGAATACCACAAAATGTTCTTTTAAAAAAGGTCATTATGGATGTTCTTAACATGTGGTTACAAATATATGTTGTTGGCAATGGACTAAAAGCAGGTTAGAAAAGATGTCATTTTCCCAAAGTTCTTGATGTGGATTCTTACTCGGTACCAGGAGGCTTTGAGCTCTGAGTTAAGGAAATTAGGACCTCTAAGTACCTCATGCAGGACTGATGCTGGGGATACACTGATGAATTTGCTTTTAGAAGATATACTAATGAAAGACAAAATAATAATAGTGTAATAGTAGAGATTTAGAGCAGATTTTAGATGAGGAATTGAAATTGACACTTGTTAACCAACTCTTGTTTGAAATACTGCCACAGTGTGGGACGGGAAAATTTTGCTTGGTTTAACTGCATCATTTCCTGGAAGATCGTTTTATGAGGCATCTTATAGTGTTTATTTGAGTCTTTTCAGCTATCTCTAAAAGAAACTTTTTCTTTTTGTCTATAACAATAATGATACTAGATTAAGGAATGATCATACCTAAACCTATTTTTTTTTTACTTAGTAGTTCATTTTTGCATTAAGTGTTTTTATAAAATAATCTCTCATTAACCTTAGAGTTTGCACATCTCAAATATTTGAATGACATTAGCAAGCTCTTTTTCTATCCCGTCACGTAAGGTAGGTACATCAAGTAACACATGTTTAGTTTCCTAATCTCCTACCGTACTAAATGTATGTTTAGTTAGATTAAGCTGTAGGGTCAGGAGGAAGGCTAAATTCCACTTTTATTTTTCCTTCAATCAATTTAAACAAAACTAAGCTTTAAAAAATTCTTAAAATCTTAAATCACCCACTCACAATAATTAGAATTTTAACACTACATTCATTTTTGTCTTCCTTTTTAAAATTTTATTCCTTTTTTTATTGTTTTTTTCTTATATCTTTGTAGTCTCCATAGTTCTCCCACCACCATATCACCCATGAACCCCACCATATTCTCTTGTGTTCTTCCCTCTCCTGTTTTGACCCTACCTCCCACCCCCCCTGTTGCTGTATGACCAAGATCTGTGGCCAACTCACTAGTTTTAGTTTTTCTTGAACTTTTGGTTTGGCTTCTCTAATATTCTACATATGAGTGAGACCGTCGCTATTTATCTTTTTCTTTCTGACTTATTTCGACTAGCATTATCCCCTCCATCTCCATCCATGTGCAGCAAATGGCATGAGTTTGTCTTTTTTGATCAGTGAGTAATAATCCATTGTGTAAATGTACCACATCTTTTTGAGCCATTTGTCAACTTTGGGGCAGCTGCAATAAACATAGGAGTTTAGGTTTCCTTTCAAATTAGTGGGTTTTTTTGTTTGTCCTTTGGGTAGATCCTTAGGAGTAGAGTCATTGAGTCATATGTTAGATCCATTTTCAGTGTCCTGAGGAACCTCCACACAGCTTTCTTTCCATAGTGGCTGGACCATTTGTCTTCCTTTTCATGTGCATGCTTTTTCCACTTTAGGTATTTTATTAAAATGCTGCCATATCCTTGTATACTAATTTTCCTGAGACTATGTCATATTATATATTAACCACAAATTAAGACTTAATTTCTACTTAATGGACAGGAGAGAAATCTAGTAGTATACGAACAATAATGAGGATAGTAACAATTACTGTTAAAAGCATTTGCTTTTGATGTTCCAGGAACTGTGCTAAGCACATCGCATTTATTTCCTGATTTGATTTTTGAACAGTCAAAGGGTACTTAAGTAACTTATTGACCAAGGTCACATAATAGCAAGTGAAGGAACTAGGAGTCAGATCCAGGCACTCCAACTTGTCTTATGTGGACTGGTAATTTCTTAAACTTCTTCAAATTATACCAGGAAGCACTTTCTTTGGAAATATTTGCATGTGTCTTCAACTGTATTTTTCCCTCTTCCTCTTTTTATAAGTTTTGGTAACTGAATTGTCCTATTGTGAATACACAGATGCGCACCGAAGACATTGTTGAGTTCTCAGAGCAAGATATCATGGGAAAAAATCTGAAAGTTTGCATATGGTAGTTCAAATTGATAAGGTTACCAAGTGCCATAGAGATAAAATAGTTTTATAGAAAAATAAAATTTGTTCAGTGGAAATACAGAGCAAGTTTTAGTACTTTACAACACACTCATTGGCATAAACCTCCTTTTCTTGCATAGTGTAACAGGAATAAATGAGAAAAGCATGTCATGGAAATAGAATTAGGATTTAGTGACTCTAGGATTACAACATAGTTTCAATAATAGAGGTAAATGGCAACCAAGAATAATAGGCAAGTAAATAGAACCCCTAATCTTTGATTTGTTTGGATATTTACTCAACATAGGCTCTGAATCTGCTAAGAGCTTTTTAGAAGAAAGAAATGGAAGAGAGCACCTGCATTCTCAAGGCTAAGATCTCCCTTTTGTAAATGTACTGATTTTTCAAAGAGGGTGTGTACTTGTTTAATGTGTGGGTGTGTTGTTTAAGGAAGACAGTGAGCTTCAAAAGGCAAAATGTTTTTGTAATTGTAAGTGGAATTATTAAATCTAACGATGAAATTAAAATATAAACTAATTTGTAAACAGAGCATGTATGTGGGGTTCCACTTGCTGGCTCAACTTCTATCCTGCAGAGGAATCTTAGACATTCTGTTTTAGTCCTGTCACCACCCCCCAGAGGCAGAACCTCATATTTGAAGTTACAGATATTAACCCGGCCTAGGGGGCAATAAGTTTTTTCAGTTCAAAGGAAGAAAGGAATTTTACTTTCTGGCTTATATCCTGATTTTCCCAGGAACTGATTGTAGATAGGGGGAATCCACCTTTAGAAAAAGGTGTGGGTAACCGCAGTCTTGTAGCAGAGAAAAACTTCAAAGTAGAAGGGTGAGCCATACAGTTGCCCTAGGGTTGGGAGAGACAGATCTGGAATGAGAATTCTGATCTCATAAAATTCACTTTACACTTTTCTAACTAGCAGGCCAGCCTTTGTACTGCAGTTCTTAATCAGTCTGAGCTGAATTTGGCACATGTAATTATTTCAGCATAAAAAATAGCCATTAACTATTATGAAGGGTTTTTAGAATTAATAGTGGTGTTGGGAATACTCAGGTACTTCTTTTCACTCATTCTCAGGTCTGTACAATATGCTTTTCTGTATATTCCAGATACAGTGTTTGAGAGCAAAGGACAGGGGTGGCACACACAACTAACAACTGGTGAATCGAAGGTCTATCTCAGGACTTTTGATTTCTCACTCTTTTAATTGCAGTAAAATATATATAACAATATTTGACATTTCAGTCATTTTTAAATGTTCGGTGCCATTAACAATGTTGTATGTTCACAATCTTTAGTAAATATCAACACTATCCATTTCCACAATTTTCCCGCCACTCCAGTTTCTCTTTTTTTTATATATATATATTTTTTTATTGTTATTTATATCTTTTACATTTTGTATTCCCCTTGGGTAACCCACCACCAATTCATTCGTGATCCATCTCCGTGGTCCCTTGTGTCCTTTCTACTCGATTTTGTGCCCTTATCCTCCCCTTCCCTCCACCGCCCCCCCCAAGTGTCTCTCTCCTATTTGGTTTCCCTATAGTCCTCTTATAAGTGAAACCATTCAATGTTTTTCTCTTTCTTTCTGGCTTGTTTCGCTGAGTATGATCCCCTCTAATTCCATCCATGTTGCTGCAAATTGCATGTGTTTATGTTCTTTGACTGCTGAATAGTATTCCATTGTGTATATGTACCACATCTTCTTGATCCAATCATCTATTTTTGCTTCCATGCCTTTGCTTTTGTGAACAGTGCCGCAGTGAACATATGGGTGCGTGTATCCTTTTGGATTAGTGTTTTTGTATCCTTTGGGTAGATTCCCAAAAGTGGTATTGCTGGCTTATATGGAAACTCCATGTTTAGCAGTTTGAGGAATCGCCATACAGCTTTCCATAGTGGTTGGACCAGTTCACATTCCCATCAGCAGTGTAGAAGAGTTCCTTTTTCTCCACATCCTTTCCGGCATTTGTTGTTGCCTGTATTTTTAATGTGTGTCATCCTCACAGGTGTGAGGTGGTTATCTCATAGTGGTTTTGATTTGCATTTCCTTGATTATAAGTGATGTTGAGCATTTTTTCTTGTATCGGCTGGCCATTTGCTTTTCTTCTTTGGAGAAGTGCCTTTTTAGCTCTTCTGCCCATTTTTTGACTGAAGAATGAGAATGAATCCAGTTTCTCTTCTTGATAATTCTTTTATAATGATGGCTAATATGGATTTGTTATGGTGGAAGCAGCAGTCTTTGCTGCTTCTTCGTAGCTAAACAGTTATCTCATTAAAAAGCAGATGACAAAAGGTAGAAAACAGTACATCAAGTGGTGTTGATCAGCTGAATAATTAGCTTGTGATTGTGAATTTGAAGATAATATCCTAAATACTTCATCACAAACCAATATTTTGGAATTTAATTTGTGCAAAAATAATAAGCAACCTCATGTTTCAACTCTTGAATTGAGAAATAGTTTTCATAGACCTTTATTTAGTTGTTGTCACCATTATGGAGCATTTTCCATGTATTAAATGTACTATCTCATGTAAGCCTATAACAGTCTAGCAAAATAGGTGACATTATGCTGGTTGTATGATCTGGAAGCATTGTGCTTCACTCTAACATTTTAACTTTACTCAAATTACGTCTAGCAGAAATGAGGAAAGTGAATGACTGATCTTAACCTGTCCCTTATGCAGTTGCTTAACCCAGGGTAGTCATTTATTAAACCCTTGCCTAACTATCATAGATATGAAACAGTGCTATAGCAGTGAATTTATGGTTGGCATCAAAAGACAGTGCCAAGGTAGAGGAAAGGTCACTGTCTGTGGGTTCTCACCCAAGCACATAATTGCAAGACCACTCAGGCTCAGGGAACAACAACAATGGGGTTTATTTAACAACAAGAGGAAACAGAGTCAAGGCCACAAATGGTGGGCTATCTCACCCCAGATAGTGTACACAGTGTCCAGAAGTCCCAAACAAAAGGCTGTTTGTGCAAGATAGTGCTGTCCTGTCCTGTCACAATGGCCAGCAGTGGGTCAGGGTCCAATTCAACAGTGGCAGCTGGAGGTGCTCACAGGTGGGGCTGCTGAGATGACCCTGCTACAGGCCACGGCCACAGTCTGAAGGCTGGGCTGGACAGCACCAGATGCTGAACTGATGCAGACAGTAGCAGTGGCACAAGCACAGGGAGATGGTACTGGATGCTGGTATTGGAAGCGGCAGACATCTTTCAGAGGTAACCTAGACACAGAGAGCTAGTCACTTATCAAAAGTGCTGGATAGCACTGGACAGTAGTGCCAGTCATCACCGGTTACCAGGAGACAGGGTCAGACACCAGTGTTAACAGCTCTTTGTGAATTTTGGGCCTACACCGACAATAAACAGCTCTTTGAGACACCAGGCTGAGGCCTTTGGTGCTCTTTTCAGGCAATGTAGGAGGCAGGTCCAGAAGCAAGTGCAGCAAACAAGTGTCCGTGAAGGTCTTCAGCTTCTTTTCTTTTTTCAGCACTTAGCTTCAGAGTTTGGCTGGTGGGCCTTCTTCTTTCTTTGAAGGTGAGGAACAGAATCCCAAGCTGGCTTCTACCCTGCTTTATTATATCCTCTTTCAGGGTGCCCATTCTCGATTTTAGGTCTGAATAATTAACTAATGAGATGGGCTTAAATCTGATTGGTTCTTTTAGCTCACACCTGATTGGTCCATTCTATGATCCAGGCACCAAATATCAAAGGGAAAACTTAGTGCCTGCACAGATCCAACCTGTCCTAACCTCAGGGCAGGCTTCCCTTTTTTTAAATAAGAAAGTACATACTTTTTATTTTATGTTGCTGACCTTTGCACATTCCTCCCATCTGGGAGACTTCTGGAAGTGCATTATAATGTGTATACCCCTTCTCAGCTCCTTTTTGGGCTGCCTCCACTTCCCCCAGATTTTTAGACTATTTTCATGACAAATCCATTTGATCCTTTTAGATGATTTTTTAAGAGGCTTCGTCACCAGTTCTTTTTGGACTTGGTAATCATAACTTTGAACAGTGTCCCAAGCAAACCCTACCTTTGTTTCAACTGTTCTGTTCCACTTGAGAAGCATATTTTTTTCAGCTTAGTTAAATAAAAAATCAATACACCTTTCTTGCATGAGATTTTCAAGTTATGCTTGCCAGTAGAAAGAAATCTCATCTCATTTTCTGCTGTAATTGCTTTCCTCAGATCCATCTGAGCAGTGGTCCTCACCATCCAGCATGAATTAGAATCACCAGAAAGCTCTTTACAGCTCTGATTTTTGAGTCTGGATTGGGGACCAAGAATGTGCATTTCTAGCAGGTTCCCAAGTGATACCCTTGATTTTGGTCTGGAAACTACACTTTTAGATATACTAAATCATAGGTTCCTATAAGACAGATTTTTACATATAGAATCTACCCAATAAATAATATGTGATCTTTTAATGTGCCTTAAATTTACACTAGGCACTCAGATAAAGATAGAATGAATGGGCTAGTGAATGAATGATTAAAAGAGAAAAAAAATCTACAGAATGAATGAGTAAATGAATGATAGAAAAAAACTACAAAGATTCTACTTACAGTTACCTCATTCTCCCTTTTTTGGTTTCACTAAACTTTGAGCAAATTATTATAATTTTAATTGATTGGTGTTAGCAACATACAAATTAAACTAAAAGAAGAAATATGAGTATTCTACTTCTTTTCCAAGATTTAAAATAATTCTAATTTAAAAAATTATCCTGGTAATCCCCTCTATTTTTTAAATTTAAATGGTACACAGACCATTTCACCTCAGGCACTTACTGAAGGGAGCCACAACAATAAGACCCTATCTTTGCCAGGTTGAGTTAGAAGCATAATCAAACTGCCAACCAGTTGCTCTCAATCATGTTTTCAAATAATTGTATTAGTTGTATCAATGGGCATTCAGAGGGTAGAGTTCATTCCAAAAGTATGCCGATATTTAAATGATGGTCTGATTGGATTATATTTTAGACATTACAAAGTAACAGGGCAGTTTTGTGCATATATTGAAGTCACCTTCAGACTGTCAGGCTTTAATATAGTATCAAAATATGCATAATTAGGAGCCCCTCAGGTATATAAGGGCTTCTGTTTGCAAGAGATTACCAGAGATAATTGGAGACCACACAGAAAACATTCTTATGTACAAAACTCTTAGGTACTGTTTCTCCTGTATTATGCCTGGAGAACTCTAACAACAAGCCTACATGGCCAAGTGTGGTACTCTGAGAGGGAGAGTCTCTTTTGATTGTGACTTGAGTCCTAGTCACAGCTGTGCAAGAAAAGCAATGTTACCAATAACAGCCTATTGCCTACAGCAAAACTGCCCCAGTTTTCTCTGTTCTCCACTCCAGGGATTATTACAAGGTTGTGATTACTCATAAAGTGTACTCTAGTACAGAAACTAAAAAAGCAATTGCCTAAAAAAGCAATGGACATTTTGACTCTGTCTTCGAGGCATCAATTAATGGTGGCTCTGGATAGCAATGTGTAGCATTGGGAAGCTGTTACTTTTTTTTTTGCAAAATTTCATCACATATTTAGGTTTTGTCACATTTGGGATGTTGATGTTTAAAAATGGAACTTTTTGAAATGTGTATCATTTTATAAAATTCTCAGGCAGAAGGCAATATATCATAGCCTTTAAGACTATGGAATCAGACTCTGGAATCAGATTGCCAGGGTTCAACAAAGAAACTTCAGTTATGTGACTTATCTTTGCTCCATTTTCTTATTTGTAAGATCAGTTCCTCACAGATGTGTTTTTAAAGATCAAACGAGTTAATATAGTTAATGCAGTGTCTGGCACACAGTAAATGCTCAGTAGATAGCTGCTATTATTGTGGTTGTTTGTGTTGATGGCAGTCTTTCTGATAACCTCGTTCTAGACCAGCTGGATCAGGTCCTTATGTCTGGCATCTTTATCCTTACCTTATTTCTAGCTGTGTCAACAGTCATGAGAGAGAATGGTACATAGTACAGAATAGAAATTTGTACCATTTCCACTTTTCAGTCTTGTCCTTTTGACATCACAGTTTATTTTAGTCAGAGCTAGAATAATTACCCTAGTTCTTCAAGGTTATGAAACTGCTAGCAGTCAAGGAGAAAATGTTCTGGCTTGTACCAACTTTTATTAGCCCATTTGCCTCTCAGGTAAAATGAGGAGCAAAATAAATCATCATTCTTTAACTACTCATTATGTTTTCTCTGTTCCTCAGAGCAAGAGAAATGGCTGAAGCCCAACTACCTATTTTCCTTTTTAAGAACTAATTTGTCCTTGTACGATTTTTTTTCTACCTTTTTTTGACACTTGTCTCTTTTCAGTTGTAAGATGTTCATTTCTTTGTTTCAGTTCTTTTGGCAAAATCACTTGTTTTCCCTTTCTAATCTGGGTGGTTTCCACAGTGAAACAGGTTTCAACTATGGAGTTTGTAAAGTCAACCCACTTAACACTTGCAACCTTGTTCCCAGAGGCACCTAGAAATTGCAAGTCTAATACCCCTTTTAAGATTAAGACATGAAGACAGAGATTTGTCAACTTAAAAAAAATGAAAGAGTTCTTGGAATCTTTTGACTATACACATATAAAAACTAACTTCAACTTTTTTCTCATTTGTGGAACTGCCTGAAAACATTGTATTTTTCTTTTAATTCTCTGTGTAGAGATTAGTTCATGTTGACACTTGCAAAATATTTAAATCTAATTAAAGCAAGGATACCATAACAATATTTTGAGAGACCTCTTGCCCAGGTAACTATTTTTATCCCTTCAGGTCTTGATTTTCTCCTTTTTGGAACTTTTATCTTTACCAAACATATAACATACAAAATTGCCAAACCAGTTTGCATTCCTACCAGCAGTGTAGAAGAGTTCCTTTTTCTCCACAGCCTTGCCAGCATTTGTTGTTGCCCGTTTTTTTAATGTGTGCCATTCTCACTGGCGTGAGGTGATATCTCATTGTGGTTTTGATTTGCATTTCCCTGATTATAAGTGACGTTGAACATTTTTTCATATGGCTGTTGGCCATTTGCTTTTCTTCCTTGGAGAAGTGTCTTTCTAGCCCTTCTGCACATTTTTTGACTGGATTTTTGACTTTGTTTCTGTTGAGTTGTGTGAGCTCCTTGTAGATTTTAGTTATCAGTCCTTTATCAGTTGTGTTGTGTGCAAAGACTTTCTCCCAATTAGTAGGGTATCTGTTTGTTTTGATTATTGTGTCTTTTGCTGTACAGAAGCTTTTTAGTTTGATGTAGTCCCATCTGTTTATCTTTTCCTTGACTTGCTTCGCTTTTTGGGATGTGTCTTTAAAGATTTTGCTGAGATGTATGTCATGTAGAGGTTTATATTTTCTTCTATAAACCACTGTGGAAAGCCATATGGCATTTCCTCGAATTAATAAATGTGGAGCTACCATACGACCCAACAATACCACTTTTGGGAATCTACCCAAAGGACAAAAAAAAAAAAACACTAATCCAAAAGGATACATGCACCCGTATGTTTATTGCAGCACTATTTACAATAGCAAAGATATGGAAACAACCCAGATGCCCAAAAATAGATGACTGGATCAAGAAGATGTGGTACATATACACAGTGGAATACTATTCAGCATTCAAAAAAGATAAACACATGCAATTTGCAGCAACATGGATGGAACTAGAAGGGATCATGCTCAGTGAAATAAGCCAAAAGGAAAAAGAAAAATATCGAATGGTCTCACTTATAACAGGAATATAGGGGAACCAAATACAAGAGTGTCAACCAACGAGAGAGGGGGGAGGACTGGGGCTCAGAACAGGGGAGAGGGGAGCACAGGGGACTGTGGTGATGGTTCACGGGTGAATTGGTGGTGGGAAACCTACGGGGAATGTACAGTAATGTAAAAGACACAAATAAAAAAAATTAAATTAAAAAAAAACAAAAACAAAATTGCCAAACCATTTCACTCTCACCAGATTTCACTTTTAAATACCAGGAATGTGTATGTTTTTCCCTGGTTGTTGCCACATTTGCCATTATCTGAGATGCAAGAATGATTGAAGATGGAAAATTGGAGAAGAATGTATGCTAGTTGGGTCTGTCTGCCAAGGACAGCGCAAGGACAAATTTATATTGGCAGCTCGTTAAGTTGAAATGAACCACTTCAAAGTGGAGGGCAATTCTTTCCTGAATTGACTCTGAATAAATGGTTTTCATCACCTGACAACTCTAGTCATTTAATTAGAAATGACCAGTCATTCAAGTATTAAAAGAAAGAAAATGATGTAATAGGCCAACCCATTTGATTGGAAGCCATCTTTAAATGATTTCCCTCTAACTATTCTCTGCATTAAGAAACCTAGCAAATAGGAAATGCATAAAATCTGACTTGTTAATCAGATTGCATCTGTATCTAAAAGACGTGATATGAAATGAACTATTTAGCAGTCATCAAAAATTCAGCATTTCTATCATTAATGATACAGCTGGACCAGAACAGAGACTTTATTTCATCTGTAGAGATTTCACTGTAAAAAAAAAAAAGATGTGGGATATAATAATGTTGTGGGGTGGTATAAGACTCTCCCTTTGTCTCTCCCCTTCAATATACAACTAGTAAGACATCCACAACTTAAGAAAGTTTCCTCTGCTCAGCACACCAGGATACCAGAGATATCCACACATCAGGACATCTGAAGATGTTTCAACTGGAACACGTGTAGGAATTAGGATAAAATTGAACATGGTGTCCATGATCCTGGCTGCAGCAGATAAGCCTGCAGCTCCAGCAAAACCAGTAGCAGCAGCAGCTTTACCAAAGAAACTGAAAGTCTATTAAAAAAAAAGAGAAAAGAACCAAATGTATTCTAGAGCTGGTCAACTAAATAAATGAGGTAAAGAACACATTAGAAAGCATTGAAACCAGTGCAGACCTTTGGAAGAGAAAATAAGTGATATTGAAGATAGAAATCTAAATGATTCAGGCATAATGGGACAACTAATATTTTTTTAAAGGAAGAAACCCTTTGAGAACTACCTAACTATATTAGAATAGGCAACATAAAGAAAATGGGTATCCTAGAAGAGAGGGAGAAAGAAGCAAGAGAGCTTATAAAAAAAAAATGATAGCTGAGACCTTCCTACACTTGAAGAAGGAACTGGATCTACAAGTCCATAAAGCCAATAAAGTGCTTAATTATCTTAATGCAAAAAAACCTTCTCTGAGACACATAATAAAACCATCAAAAGTCAATAATAAAGAATTTTTAAAGGCAGCCAGAAAAAAAAGACAAAACATACAGAGGTATTCTCCTTAGGCTATCATTGTATTTCTCAGTTGAAACTCTACAGATTAAGGAGAGCGTACACTGGCATATTCAAATTAGTGAATGATAGAAACTCTAGCCAAGAATATTCAGTCTAGCAAAGTTATCTCTTAGATACAAAGAAGAAACACTTTCACAGAGAAACTAAAAGCTGAAGTTATTTACCACCACTAGACCTATCTTACAAGAAATATTGAAATGGGCCTTTATTTATTTGCTATTTGCAGATAACATGATTTTATCTCTAAAAACTCTAAAATCCATAAAAAACTTATTAAAAATAATAAGCACAGTAAAGCTACAGGGTGCTACATCAATATTCAAAAAATCTGTTGTATTTCTATATACTAACAATAAATTAACAAAGAAAAATTAAGAGAGCAATCCCATTTGCACATTCATCAAAAAAGATTAAAATGCCTATGAATTAATTCAACCAAGGAGGTAAAACACCAATACACTGAAAATTATAAAATATTGTTGAAAAAAATGGATGACACAAAGAAATAAAAAGATATTCCATATTCATGGGGTGGAAGAATTAAAATGGTTAAATTACCTGAGGCAACCTCAGTGCAACCTCAATGCAATCTCTGTCAGAATTCCAATAGCTGTTTTGTGTAGAATTCTAAAAGAATATTCTAGTTTTGTTTTTTGGTGTGGGTTTTTTGTTGTTATTGTTTTGTTGTTATTTTGAGATACCACTTGTTCATAAAACTATGTAATTTTCTGGGGTCCAACTTCACACCTTAAGAAATGTATATCCACCTCACTCCCATAACTCCCATAATTATCCACCACTATCCAATTTATCCCCTGTACTGATTTCCCCCATCTCCTTTCCCTCTAGTAACCATTTCGTTGTCAGAGTCCAAGGATTTGTTTTTATTTGCTTACTTTGTTTTTTTTTTTACATTTCACCTGAGTGGAGTATTTATCTTTCAAATTTGCTCAAATAATTCATCTTCCTAAATTTTTAAAAATATTTTTGATGGGTAGAAGGAGTCCTTTATATGTATTGTATAATCATTCCTATGTGAAATGTATATGTTGGTGTATGGGCATTTTTTCCATTCTGTTATTAATTTACTTCCTTAATGGTTTCTTTTAAAGAATATTTTTATTTTGATAATCTGATATATCATTTTTTTCTTTTCTGGTTATTGCTTTTTCTGTCATAAGAAATCTTTGCCTATCTTAAATTACAAAGGTACTCTATGTTTTCATCTAGACAATTCGTAATTTCACCTTTACACTTAGGTCTGTGTCCATTTCAAATTAATGGTTATATATGATAAGTGATAGAAACCAAGGTTAGTTTTTACCCATCTGGATATCCAGTTTCACATAGTTTACTTTTGTGATTGTGTCCTTCTTGCTGTCATATTGTGACTCCACCTCTTTGTCTTTGATCCTTATGAACCAGCCTGATCCATTACACACAGCAGATACTCAACACATGTTATTTGAGTTGCATTAAAGATTTAGAGGATAATAGAGGACTCTGGCAATCTTTAAATGTCTCCTTTTATAGGATCCGTCCAGCATATTAAATGCCAGTGTATAGCGCCCTATTCAACCCTTGAGTTAGCATTAGCTGCCAAGAATATAGGTTAGGCAACAAGGTGATTGCTTAAATCTTTGTCTTTGGCTTCTTGGGAGTGAAGAATGGAGAAAAAGTCAGCTTGTTATTGAATTGTTAATATATGCTAGACATGCTTTCTCGTTATATCTTGTTTCATCATTATATCGAACTTCTATGGTAGATAAGGAAATCTGAGTACTAGACATTTTAAGAGACTTTCACACCATGCAATTAATAAGTAGCAAATCTAAAAGTTCTCAATAGAGGAAAATCTGGAGGAAAGCCAATAACTTGACTGTGATATAAAATTTCTGTAGTAGAATTAACACTTGATTGATATTAATGTATATAGAAATTGATAGGTAATTAAATATAATAACTTCTTTTTATAAAATATGTATTTTTATTGTTATTTATATCTTTTACATTTTGTATTCCCCTTGGGTAACCCACCACCAATTCATTCGTGATCCATCTTCGTGGTCCCTTGTGTCCTTTTCTACTCCATTTTGTGCCCTTATCCTCCCCCTCCCCCCACCCCCACCCCCCAGTGTCTCTCTTCTATTTGGTTTCCCTGTAGTCCTGTTATAAGTGAACCCATTCGATATCTTTCTCTTTCTTTCTGGCTTGTTTCGCTGAGTATGATCCCCTCTAATTCCATCCAT